>VXAU01002360.1:137610-185925 GCA_013399695.1 Formicarius rufipectus | reverse complement strand
GTTAATCTTAGAAGTTTTATTTGGAATTATGGAATATGGAGTTCTGTTTATTGTGTTTTTTATGCTGCCTATCATCATTGTGTCTGATATCTGTCCATATAAATTAAATAGCAATAAAAATTTTAATGAATTTTGAAGATTTAAAAAAAAAAAAAATTTGGAAAAACTGAGCAAAATGTTGTCCAGCTTCTTTAACATCTTTTTGTTTGGGTCAGCACTTTGTCCCAAACTTGTTTATTTTCAGGTATTTCAATGTGTCAGTAATGCAAATATAATTCTTTCCATGATGTCCTGCAATGTGCTTTACAGACTGTTTAAAGATGAAAATAAACTGAAGCCATGAAAGAAAAAGTCTAGGTGCATAAAACAATGTTGGAAAGAAAGAGAAGACCACCAAGTTTTACTTCAGTGGAATGCACGGTGTCAGCTATGTAAGTTGTAATTGTTATATACAGTAATCACTAAGTAAATCCCCCTAAAATCATCATTCTTTTGCATATATGTTTTATTTCTGTTTTCAAACCTTCAGATAATTCTGCTTAAAAAGATTGTATATTTGCATAATACTGTTTTGAAAATAGTGTGCCACCATACAAACACACAAATTAAAGCTTTGAGGCTTCAGAAAAGATCCTCTTTAGCCTTTCTCCTCTGCCACACCCTTATCACGCAATTGCAGCTAAATCAGCTAGAATTCAATTCATCTTATCCAATTTTTATTATGTCATTTCAAGATGATTAGTCAGTCTCCTTCTGCAAGAGAGAGAATGGGCACCCTGAGGAACTGATTCATCCTCTTGTAAAACAGGTGTTCATATCAAAAGATATATCTAACCCCAACAATTTATGGAAGATCTCTCATTTGGTAATAGAAGATATCTACACAACTAACTTAGTCCACATGGATAGCTCATATGTGAGACAAATCTCACCCATATAGAAAGATGTTTAGTTAATTAAAGATGAGATTTCTGTCTTTGAGATTTAGGCATGTAAGTTGCCTCAAAACTTCCCATCAGAGTTGTTAGGAACCTTACTGATTTGGCTTGACCTTCACATTACCATCTTCCTGAAAAGCAGAATGGAAAAAGTAGCACTTGGCTCCCTCACAGAGATCTCCGTTATGAAGGTAAGTGCATTGTTTGTGAGGTGTTCAAACTCCACGATAATAGGGACCACATAAATACAAAGACTTTTTATTTTATATTTGAATACTACATCACACACAGTGGGAGCTTCTGAAGACTAGAATAGACAGCAATAACAATAACTTTCCTAGTCCTTTCTTAAAAGTCATTTCTGTAGCATAAATATGACATGACCTATATTATAACAGTTTAGTGGTATTATTACAATTAAAAATGCTAAACATTGTGTATAAATGCAGAACAAAGAGCTTTTGTTATGCAACATGTAAATATATATGATATTAAAAAGGGGGGGTGGGGAGAAAAGGTGGACAGAACAAAACAGGAGTGATTTTAAAATCCTGGACTGTTTGAGACAGGTACATCAGTAACAATGTCACTAGAGCTTTCAGAATGCACCACAAGACTGCAAAGTTTATAGTTTCACCACATGCTGCAGAGTTTATTATTTCAAGAGCGAAATCTACAAACCTAATGAAATTGAATTGAATATACAAGGCTGCATATGTACCTTGAGGGCATTTCAAATATTCACACACTGAGAAAGTGTAGATAGGGAATATAAGGATAAACAAAATGAAGCAAATAGAAGTAAGCACCAGAAAACAGAAGAGAACAAGACTGGAGGAGATAAAACTGGTAAAATAACGGCATGTTTTATTATTTTCTTAGCATCTTCTTTGCATAGTCTTTCACTATTTGGATTTTAGAGGCATGATTTTCTTTAATCAGAGACTATATAACAATATTAAAATATTTAGGCAGCCTACAACTGCAAATTCCTCTACTGACCACTTTCTACCCCAGCCCACTGCAATACATAAAATTTCCTTAAAAACATATTTGACAAAGGATATAGCTTTTGGGATTCAAGTTATTGAATGGAAATACCTAGAAATTTAACAGCTACTTAGGCTGAGTATAGTGCATTCACATGACTGGATCAGTCATCACAGTCCTGCTCAGATAAGTAGTCCTAGAGGTCTTTTATGGAGTTTCATATCAGGTGCCTCAGAAGCTTCAGAGGTAGCTTGTCTTCAGGTAAAACATTATACTACTACTCAATAATTGATGGTTGTCTTATATCTTAAAATGTAACTTGATGGCTTTTTTTTGTCCCAAGGGATTACTTCTGTCATCACAAGTCATCTTCAGTTTAGAAAACCACAGAATTATAAAAAGGGAATTATAAAAAGGTTGGGAGGTTGAATTAGATATCACCTTGTTTTTTATGTGTCTAGATCTAAAGTTCCACTTCTTCAGGGGAACTGAAAACTCTGGTAACTGAGGCTAGGGTTATGAAGGGAGTTTCTTTGTTTCTCTTTGTGATTCTCTTAAGAGAAAGCAGTTGGTCAAAATTAATCTAATATCTACTCACATTGGTCAAAATTCCATTTTCATACTACTGCCTGTAGTTAGGGGTCACTTTTACCATAGAGATGGTTCCTAATCAGTAGCAGGTACTAATCAGGGTGCTTTCCTGGTCTTGTAGAGTAATATCGCTATGCAAGTGGAAATCAGGTTGGAAGTTGATTCTTTTTTTCCCTGTTAAAATATAACCGGAAGGCACTTCAAGAAAATATCCTGCTCTGCTGTGAGTGAAGCAAAGCAACATCATTCCACTAAGACCTTGCTTGCATGGCAAATCTACAATTTATTGAGAGTAACTAATAGCTATATTAAAAAGAGGGGAGCCATGATAATTTGGAAGGCCAGTGGCTCCCAGCATACAGTGCCTGAAGCTTGATCAATCTGGTTCTGAGCCAGGGGAGGGATAAAAAGAGTATCTATTTTCTCAAGAGTGGCATGTCCTGGGATTTGTAGTTGTCTATAAGCTGTGTATTTCCAATAAGTAATAAAACTGCTTCAGGCTGCATTGCAGAGGTGCTGAATGTGGGTCACATTCTACCTACAAGTGATAATTTGACCACCATACAAGTTAAATATTTATTTTGCAAAAGACAGTTTCTTACCATTTCCACTTTAGTTTCCAAGGGTTCTTTTGATGGTATTAATGCCATAAGCAGAACTAAATATCTGCAGAATTGTAGAAAGTTTTCTCTATAACATTTCACTTGAATCTTATTCTTCCCTCAATAGATTAAAAGGTCTTTCATCTCTGCAATTTTAAGTAGTATTTTCCACAGTAGCAGGGGGAGGCCACATCTCTGCTACTCAGTTTGCTGACTGTTTCAATACTTTTGTAATTTTGTAATGCTCTCCCCTAAGGCTGTCCAAGGATGAGCCACAGGCCCTATTCCAATGCCTGATATTAGTTGTCCAAGACAATGTGTCGATTCTTGACTTTTTTCTTTTTTCCAGTCAACTTACTGAAGATAAAGGGAGACTGTGCTGCTAGTGTCAGGGGACATTTAAGACAAGATAATTTTTATGATTTTATTTAGGAAACTTCTTCTAATATTAAGAAGTAAGGCCCTCAAAAAGAAGAGTAACAAAAGATAAAAGACCAACTAGTGTCATGCTTTTTGCTGCCCTAACCACAGAGGCTAGATCTCATGACTCAAAAGGCCTAGGATGTACTTGCTTTTTCAATATATATCATGCAGATGTATTGCAAGTGGTTTACAATTGCATTGTTCAACTTTGGCAATGCATAACTGAAATTCACTAGAGACAGATATGTGTAACATCAAGGTATCAAAAGACTTTGTATTAGTTTGTTTCATACCAGTGATTCTATCATAGGCATTTATCAGGGTTTTTTGATTCACCAAAAGAACAAGTAACTGGAAAAACTGTTAGCCTATTTATGGACATTTTTCTTGGATGAATTAAGACTGTAATACCAAGGGAACGCTCATACCAAGTAATTTGTGTTTAACATGTTGAGGCAGAAAGGTATAATTTTTTTATTCTTTCTTGGTCTCTAACAGCATAGCAATTCTTTGGATTGGCTGATTTTGTTGGGGTTTTTTTGTTTGGTTGTTTTTTTTGTTGGTTGGTTGGTTGGTTGGTTGTTTTTTTGTTGTTTTTTTTTTTTCCAATTTAGAAAATTTTACAGAAGAGGAAATTGACAAATGCAATCTTTGTGCAGGTATTTCTGGCTGGTAAATAAAAGGGAAGTTAACTGTGGAACTGTAGAGGTACAAAAGAACAGTGGTGTGACCAAATGTACGCAACTGAAAGGTATATGCAGGCTTGATACCATATTAGTGCAATTCTGTGGCATCAGCTTTGTGGTAGTTTTGGCTAGGATAGCATGAATCTGCACTGAAAACAGTGTTATTAACACGGGGATGTTTTCATTACTGCTGAGCAGAGCTTTACAGAGAGTCAAAGCCCTTTCTGCCTCTCTCCTCACTCCACCAGCAAGGAGGCTGCGGATGCACAAGGAGTTGGAAGGGGACACAGCTGAGACAACTGACCCCAACTCACCAAAGGGATATTTCATACTATATAGTGTCATGTTTAACATATATACTAGGTTGGCAGTGTCCACCTATTTAGCTATATCTTAAAGAAATAAATGTAGGAATGGCTTTTAATACCAGAACCAGGGATTCAGTGTAATCAATCACATCTTTTAATCACATGTGGAGGGATAAGGCACAATCACAACACAAAGGAATATAATTCTGTGTACTGTTCTCTGTATCATCTCAGTTCTGGTTTCATTCTTTATGGTGCCTTGTTAGTAGGAACTCGTGGTCCAGAAAAATCTGTGTCCTCAAACTGCTTCCTCCTCCTTTTATCCTGTCAATAAATATGACTGTGAATGATCACTTAATGGAGATCCTCGTTCACTTCGGAAAATGTCATCTAAGTCTGTTTGCTCTAGGGGTCTGATTATTTTCTTAGATCTTGTTTCATCCTGCCTCAAGCACCACTGTTTTATCTGCTTTGCAATGAATTTGATTCCCAGCTCAGTGAGCCTCTGCAACACCTGAGGATAGATTTTGGTGTTTTTCATCATGGAGACAAGCTCCCTGGAATGTATTATTATTCAGATCCTCAAGAAGGGCTGTCCTGCTGGTCTCAAGCCTTTTCTTGCTTGAAATTATTTTCTAAAGTCATTAAAGTGAGAAGCAAAGTACTGAAAGAAGGTTTTACAGAAATCCTGCAATAATTACCCAGGTGGATGCTGGCATTGCATCCTTAGAGTAATGTATCCTGATTAGGAAGTCTACTAAGAGAACTTTTATATAACCAAAGAATTCAATGTAAGGCTCAAACATACCATATGGCATAGTGGGGAATAGATCTACTGTGCATGCACCTTCCCTTATACAATTTGGGAAATAAGTATAAAACATGACAATGCAGCCAGACATTATCTTAGAAAACATTCGTTAATACTACTACCAGACATTTACCATCAAAAACGGAATTTCCAGGGAACTGTGACAGTTTTAGTTGGCAGCAAAGCTGTGTAAAAAAAAAAAAAAAAAAAACAAGACTTTTTTTCCTGACAGTTGAAAGATAAACAGCAGAATATATCCATAATGATGTATTGCTTACAAGTTAAAGAATGTGATACTAAGGGTCTCAAAGAGTTTACGGTGCCATGCTCTGCTTGAAATTAAGTGCAGCATGAGAGACAGCATGATTAGCTCAATCCTGTGCATACATCTGTCTGTCCATCTGTATGTGTTTTTTGAATGCTTATGAAACATGCATATATTTATTCAGATTCTGTTTCAGAAAACTGACAACCATGATTTCTATTGATAGACTCTTTTAATGCTGTCTGTGGTCATAACCTGCCCTGGACTGACAAAATGTTAGACAATTTGTTTTTAAACAACTACAGAATTACCTCAGTGAAGAAAAGATTTTAAGGATAAAGACTGTGATCTCTCTTCAGTCCTGGAGGTTTCTTTAAGTCACTTGTTTCACTGATTTAAACTCCAATTTTGAAAAGGCCAAGCAGCAGGGGAATAAGGAAAACCTTAGGCCCTGTTTCCTAAGGGATACATATTAACATTATTGACCTGTACAAGGAGAAGTAGCAGCTGGAGGTGGAGTTGCACACAGTGTTCCCTGGCATACTTTTATTTCAATTACAAAAACACCTCTCCAGTTATCAATGTTTGTACCTAGCAGAGCTTTGACTTTCATGTTTCATTTTCAATATAGGTCAAACAATCAATGCAGAAATATCGTTCCTCCTCAAACACTTGAGTTCTGTAGGGTACTGCTGTCACCACAATCATATCCTCTTTAATTTTCAAATCAACTTTGGATTTGTTCCAGCATCCCCTTTAGTAAATTGATTTTTAAAAGTAAGTGGCTTATATTGTCTACATTTCTTCAGAAACTGCCTTGCTTTGACAACTTCAAAATGTTTGAGAGAAGAGACAAAAAATACTCTAAATCCTTGCAGAGATAGAGCATCAGCTAACATTTATTCTTTTGGATACTAAATCTCTCTTGATAGCACATATTTACACATACACAGACACCCCCATATCCTTCCTTCCTTTTTTTTTTTTTTTTTTCCCCCAATTAAGTGTACTTTACAACTTCCTTCTTTACAGAATCTTGTTATCAATTACAGGAACTGTCTTAATTCTCATACTATTTTTTCTAACTACTTGTTGTCAACATCACTTAGCTTCATTCATTTCTGTACTTGGCTACTTATGCTTTGATCCCTTAATGTATTTTATAAATCGTCTTTCTCTGATGTTTTTTCTCTTTTTTTCATATGAAAGATAGACCCTTTACAGCACCATTCTTCCTACATTTTCTATTCTACTATACATCTCCTGCTTTCTATGTCGTCATTTTTCCTTTGTAGTTGCCATCTTCCTTTAACAATTCAACCCCCCTCCTAACCTTAATCTACTTTTTCACAGTAAAATTAAAAACCTACAAATGGAAAAACAGACAGAGAATGACTGGGTTTCTTATTTGACTGGATATAAAACAATAGATGCTAGTATTCTCTTCAAATTCAATACTTAGCACTTAGGATATACCAGAGTATTGTAGAAACACTGCACTATTATTAATACATAATATAATTTCTAGGACTATGGCCCTTTAATTAATTAATCAATCATCCTCATCCCTTGGTTGAGGCAATTTCCCTGAGGTACAAAGCAATGGATTAGTAGCAGAACTAGAAGGAAAAAACAAACAAACAAACAAACCAAACCAAACCAAACCAACAAAGAAAAAAAAACAAAAAACAAAAAAACCCCAAACAAACAAACAAACAAAACCAAAAACAAAACCAAAAAAAACAATGCAGGCCCAAAAACTAAATTCAATGTAACCTGTATTTCTGAATATCAACAGATAGTAGGTAAGAATATCAATATTAAATGCTATAAGACTTTCATGGATTCCTGTTTTGCCAGTAGGAACTGAATTTGAAAAGTCTATCTGAGCCGCAAATGATTTTCCTATATGTTACAATCTCTATTTTACTAGGAATGCATGTCTGCAGCAAACAAAAAAGACAGGTATTAATGCTATATGAACTAATGCCATAATAATGCCTCATGATAGTTGGAAAAATTAATGTCAAAAGGGGAAATTCTAAATGCTCAGAAATTTTCTGGAGTTCAAAGATGAAGTGCTTCCAGTCAACATCAAGTTGTCCTCCACCAAAAATACATGATCAGCATGTGTGATAGGGATTTTTCTTGGCAACATTATTTAGCTTCTTCTTTTCCAGAGTGATGCAGTCACTGGGACTCATTTTAGAACACAAGTTTTACCCTTGAGCACAGCAAGCTATAGAAACAGGTATTTGAGACAGATGACCACTTTGCTTTTCATTCCACCAAAAAAAAAAATATCCTTGATGATAATAACAAAGGGGGGAAGATGTCCCACTGCAGTCTGAAAAATGTGAATCTAAGATACTTCACTAAATTTTTCAGTGGTATTTGATAGAGATAAGATAAGGACAAGGGGCACCTGTCATTTCCTTTGCTATAGCACAGTCTAGTTTGATACTATTCACAGGTCATTCTTTGAATTATTGACAATGAATTTTAAATTCCTGTTGAGCTAAAATCTTGATATTTTGTGCATTCATTTTTTATGAGGTGTTGAAGAAAATTCTCCCAATTTAATTTTGAATCTTCCATTGAAGGTTCCTAAGAGGTCACTGGCCTTTTTATTAGCTGCAATAACTGTCAAATCTTCGTACATGAGGGAGGTTTTAAGAGACCTGTGTGGAATAAGGAGTCACACCATCACTAAATTTCAAGATTATATATGTATTTTTGACACTAGAGTTTGCTGCACCTCTCATGTATAGAAATAAAAGTAATTTGAAGTTACAGGCATCAATTTTAGGACCAAAAATTGTATGTTTTGCTGAGCCCTTCAAATATTCAGACTACATTAAAAATTATCTAATTGTGATGCTCAGATGACACAAGAATTCTTCACTGCATGAGCAGGTATTAGACTATCACGTGTGTGATCTTACACTGTTTGTGGTATTTCTAAAACGTCTAAAGAAAATACGAAAAATGTTTATAACAACTATGATACCGAATTCAAATCACTGTCTGATGTTGAATATTTCATTATATTGCAATTTCTGTTTCCTAGAACAATTATATCACTATAAGGAAAAATACTGGAAAATGCTCTTGAGTACTGAAGTTCACCAAGTCCCCCTGCCATTGGTAGTGACACCTTCCACTAGATCAGTTTGTTCAAAGCCCCATCCAATCCAGCCTTGAATACTTCCAGGGATGGGAAATCGACAGTCTCTCCAGGCAACCTGTTCCAGTGCCTAACTCTCTTTACAGGAAAGAATTTCTTCCTAATAGCTAATCTAAATCTATCCTCTCTTTCCACTTCAGTACTGAGAAGAAAACCATCTGGGACCCCAGGCTCAGTGCCTTTCACCCTCATCCCCACAGTCATGCATTCATATTGGAGATATGCTCCACATGTCCATGACAGTATCATTGGTGCCTGTGAGGAAAAGCAGCAAGGAGCGACAGTCTAAGGGTTGAACAAGCTTTGGCAGCCTCTCTGCAACATCCCAGATCCAAGCACCTGGCAAGCAGAAAGCCCTCCAGGGCAGCAAGCCAGGCGAGTAGACAATGTCCTCTGTTCTCCTGGAACAGCAGGCTCCCACTTGTGTCACTTACCCCTTCCTCCTGCTGCTGAGGTGGGGTTCGGGCTCGGACTCGGAAAACTTCACTGAACATGGCTCCCAAGCCTTCACCTGCTACCAGGGCACTGATCCTGTTGCATAACTGCAGATCTTCAAGTGGCACGTTTTATAATGGTCCTCTAAACAAAAGAGCAAGATAGACTTTGTATAACATAAAAATCAAGTAGGAAAAAAAAAAACAAAACAACCCACAACAAACAAACACATAAGGAATATAAGTAGAAAGGATACAATATTGTCATGCTGGTTTGTATACACATAGATGTTTCCTGGCACAGATACAATGAACTAATTATTCTGCCATAGTTCTATCAGTTCTAGCTCCCATGTGGACATTCCGTATGTCAAAACTGTTATTTCATCCCAGAATAATTACCTTAGAGTAATTATTCCAAATAAAATTGCTATTATTTTGAAGTAAAATGTCCATACTGATTCTTAAAGCAATATAGCTGTAGCAGCACAGATCATAGATATGGCAGGAAATATCTATTTGAGTACTAGCCCTACAGTAGTAGCAAAGTTGCTATGAGTTATAACAGCTAAAGATTTTCTTTTCTTTTCTTTCTTTCTTTTTTTTTTTTTTCCTGGTTGTTTGTTTGTTTGGGGTTTGTTTACCTTTTTTGTTTGTTTGTTTTTGGGGAGGTTTCATTTGTTGTTTGTTGGCAGTTTTTGTAGTGGCGATTTTTTTCTTTGATTGATTGGCTGGTTTTGTTGGTTTCTTAGTTTTTGTTGTCTGGTGGGATTTTTTGTTGTCTGAAGATTGTTTGGCTTTTTTTTTTTTTTTTTAAAGAAGGTAGGGATTTGATTCTATCATTCATGAGAATGATGCTCTAGTGTCACCGAGATAATTTTCTATTATGCCTGTGTCTTGAAAGACAGTTCACTCAGAACAGATGGTTTTACAGATGATTCCCTCTTCTCTTTGGAGTGGTTATGGACTGCATTATCTACAGAGTTATGCAAAGTTTCAGAGCTCAGCAAGCAATACCTGACTGCTATTAATGCAGCTTATCCTGTGACAGCTTTTGGGATACAGCCCACGAGAGATTTCATGGTTATTGCTCTGAAGGGGTTTTCTTCCATGTTACTTGTCCTTATTCCTTTGTCTATTGCCCTGCTTCTATTGTCTCCTGCTTCTGCTATACTCCTGTGTATTGTCTTCTCTTTATTCCAGTCAATTTCATTGTGACTGATGAAGCATTTTCCTATACAGTGCACTAAATGTAAATAACCATCCTTAAACGTCTAAGCTTCTTAAAAGTGGTGGCCCAAGAGGGAAGGGCAACAACCTCACATTATCATTTTAGATGTTAATTTTGTTCTGAAATAACGTAAACAATGTTTTAAGATCCTGAGATCCTCTGGAAAGCATTTCACTGATCAGCTGATAACAAAACAATACTTTTAGTACCTACATATATAATGTCATGGAATCATAAAATCACAAACTCAACAATGTTGGAAAATACCTCTGAGATCATCAAGTCCCACCTTTGACCTACCACCCTGCCTATTAGACCGCGGCACTATGTGCCACATCCAGTCCCTTCTTAAATATCTCCAGGAATGGTGACTCAATGACCTCCCTGGGCAGCCCATCCCAACACCCTGTCACTCTTTTCCGTAAAGACCTTCTTTCTAATGTCGAACCTAAACCTCCCCAGCAGAGCTTAAGACTATGCCCTCTTGTTCTACTGCTGGTTGCCTGGGAGAAGAGACCAACCCTCACCTCGCTACAACTTCATGAAGTTGTAGAGAGTTATAAGGTCTCCTCTGAGCCTCCTACAAGTAACCCCAGCTCACTCCAGCCATTCCTCACAGGACTTGTTATTCTTTACGAACCTCCTTTTTCTTTGGACATGCTCCAGCACCTCAATATCCTTGCTACATTGAGGCACCCAGAACTGGACACAATATTCAAGGTGCGGCCTCACACAAGCGCTGAGTACAGGGGAAGAATCCCTTCCCTCATCCTGCTGGCCCCACTATTCCTTTTAGAGGCCAGCATGCCATTGGCATTCTTGGACACCTGGGCACACTGCTGACTCATGTTCATGTTAATTAAATGTACATGGCTTTTTCTTGTCATTTTAGCTAACCTGAAAGAGGATATTGTCTCCCAAAAATAGTTTACAAAGGTAACCTTTTCAATTTTCTGGACTTGTTTTATACCTTCAACTTTTCTTAATACAGACACGTTTGAAACTCGTTCAAGGGTAATAATATTTTGTTCTTTCAAGGATACGTCTAGGTTTTACACAGTGTATTTTTCTTGTTGATAGACGGAAGTACTCTCTTCTGGGGATTAAAGACAGAACACACTCTCTGGTTTTTAAAAGTTCTTTGCTGATATAAGCATTTAACAGCAGAGCTAACAGTTTGATCTTCAGAAAAAGATTCACACAAACTTGCTCTTTGCAGGAGGCACCTGCCACTCAATGCAGTGAGAGCAGCAACAGCTTATTCTGATCTCATTATTAGCAGTGAAACCAGTAACCCAGTTCTGCAAATTAGCACACTGAAAGAAGCCGTCTGAGGAGTCAAGTGGCTAAGTAACTTCTTTGAGCGTCATAGAGAGTATTTTGAGCTTACTAATATTCGTGCAGTGCAGCATTTAGATACTATAATATCCCAAGGAAAAGGGAGACCAATAGATCCATTAAAATGCCTGACTGAGTGATAAGACAAATGTCTGATTTTTCTAATAATCACATAGAAGAGCAAAAATTAAGTAACCAGGAGACATATAATGTTTAAAAAATTGCAGTCAGTTGTACATATAATCTTGAAAGCTTTAGATTCATATTAAAAACAGAAGAATGAATAAAACACTCGAAAATAACAAAATGTGTTAAAATATATACATTGGAAAGTATCAAGCTATGCAAGAGGTCTGCTTATTTTAATAAAAGATGTTAAGGTGCAGGCTAGTTGAAAATAACCCACATGAAAATAATGAGGAAACTGTACCTGAGTTTGGCAATTCTATAGCATAGTTCTAAATCCAGTATAAATTTCTATTGAAATCTTTATTTAATTTTAAAATAATATCTGTTAATTTCTATAGGTTTTTAAACACTTCATTCTTAAAGGGCAGAATTCTAATATTCTGGGTCAAAGAGGATTCATCCTACCATCTTTACTCATTGAAAAGTTAGATTCCTAATCTAAGCCAAATACGTATGTTTCTTATGCAGCAAATGAAGAGAGACTGGATTTCCAATTTCACTTTTTTTCTGTGTACTTTTCCATCTATCTTGATGAACTACCAGCTGAAGGTGTTGGGGAGAGCCTAAACAACTGTTTTGAACTGAGCATCTAACTTCCACATATCCAAGGTGTGACTGAGATGCATCCTAATGTAAGGCTTCTAAAATATTTGCTTTTGGTTCGGAGAATTTATAACACTTTTTGCTGATTGCCTCCAAATATTTCTTGTGTGATCTTTCTGCAGATCAATTGGCAGTGTTACACATTATGGTTTTCATGAATAACACAAAGGTGCTCCATCTTTTGCTACAAGCACCAAATTAGGCAGTGGATTATCTGCAATATGTACCACATATAAAACAGAAAAGGAGGGCAATCAACAACAGAATCTTACACTTTCTCTTCCCTTCTCAATTAACATCCAGGTCAAGCAAAACAGTTCAAACAAAAGGGATTATAATTTGTTCTTTAAAAGAGAAACACTAGTTTTATTGGGGGGGTGGGGGAAGGAGATATATTATTGATTTGCTTGAGATTTCTTAAATAAATAGTTTGTTATTTGCAGGTTGCTGTTCTTCCACATGGATAAAGCATATTCTGTTTGGACTCAGTGCTGTCTGAAATCATCTTTATTCTGAAATTAGTTTTGGACATAATTCTAATCCCAGTTGCATTTTTGGGGAACACTTATGTGTTGGAGTACGAAACCACTTGACAACAAAAGAGTTAACAGAGATGTCAAGGAGACCTTGGGAGAACCCTGAATGGGCACCTCTTGACAGATAAAAGACTGCAAAACTGTCACCTCCCTGACTCCAATATGTATGAAGCTGCCTCAACTTAGGGGATACACCCTGAGTCTAGATCAGGACTCCACTGTGTTTCAAACATGTGCATTACCATATGCCTCTCCATAGTTAATAGAGTGTTATCTTCTGGTTATAACATCCCCTCCCAACGTTATCCCCTACTTGTAATATTCCACCCATGTTTAGCATAAGTCGAACCCTGAGATGAATATTCATTTACTGAGCATATATATTGTATGTTATAGTTTCAATAAAGTTGTTCCTGCTTGCAACCCCGCCAAGCGAGGACTGTGTTAGTTTTTGACTGCCACACTTATGTGAAGTTGAAAAAACTTTGGAGAGAATACTGCAGCAGACTGAAGGAAGGTATCTTGACTCAGGACTTTATTCCACTTTGCATTTAGTCTGTGTTCTCTGTTGTGATTTATAGCAACAAAATATTTGAATGAGTAAACTTACTCTTAACTAGAGCAATACAGAAAATTAATTGCATTGAAACATTGTAGTAGTAGTAGAAGAATGATAATACTGTTGATGATGTTAATAATAATTTATCATTTTTTTAAATGTTCAAACAAAATATTGGGATTAAAAACATGATTCCTTTATAAATTCCCATATTTTTGCTTAGATATGATGTTTTAGGAGTCTAAGTTCTTGGCTGAGTATGAAAAGAAACATTGACTTCTTAATACATTATTGGGCACTAGATCCTGCAATCTGTAAATCCACATTCCTCATTTGTCTGCTATTGTCCATTAATCCTTGATAGTCTAAATATTTTTTTCACTATGTTCTTCACTTCTTTCCTGTCTTTAAAATATCAGTAACTAAAGTAAGAACAGTGGCCTTAAGCACTAAATTCTGTTTCAGTTTTAAATAATGATCACTGATTAGTAACTCAGTTGCAATTATTCTTGCACATGATCCTATTTTGTAGTCAGCTTTAAGAAAGGTGTTGTTGGATACTCTCTTTTCCTAGAAAGCTAAAATTAGTTGTTTTCCTTATATCAATCTTATAATCTATTCTTTCAGACCCCTTCTGCACTCCTATAGAATTTGCCCAAATGCTTCAGAGTTCATCCAAGCTTCCAAGCCACATCAGAACATAAACAATTCCTAAACTCATGACCTCGAAAATAATTAGTTTTTCTTATTTTCAAAGCACTTACCATAAAAAATGGATGTGTTTCATCATTTATTCTTAAAGACATAGAGGCATTATCAAATCCCTTGTATATTATTACCCCTGTAACAGACATTCCAGCAGACATACATGCATGTGGTTGTTACTCCTCAGAGTAACACTCTCAAAGTGCTGAACTTTGCACTTCCCCTTATTGAACTCCATGATATACCTGTCAGCCCATATCTTCAACCTGTTAAAGTCCCTCTGGATGGCAGCACAACCTTCTGGTGCATCAGCCACTCATCACGGTTTTGGGTCATCAGCAAACTTGCTGGAGAATACACCTTACACCATCATCCAACTCACATAATGAAGATGTTGAACAGGACTGGAGCCAGTAACCACTCCTGGGTACTAATTACTGGCCACCATTAGACTTTGTTCCATCAATCATCACTCCTCAGGTCCAGCCATTCTTCCAGTTTTCAACAGACCTCACAGTCTGCTCATCTGGCCAGTGCCTTAAGCATCTTCTTGATGAGAATGTTAATTGGAGATAGTGTTCAAACAAAATTACATATGTAGTTTCAACCGTAAGCAGTTTATCATCTTCAACTTTCATAACCAAACAAGAGGCTTTATAGCTGAGTCACTCAGCTGGATGTTGGAAAACTTGCAATCTGATTACTGTTCTCTGAAGTGTTTGAGTATTGACATTAAACAGACATTGGAAAAATTCCTTCAGAATGGTTTCAAGTTTGCTAGGCAAAGCAGAGCAAATCTCATTCAAGTTTAGTGGACTATTCATGCTCCATCAAATTAATGACAAGATCCTATTTTTCACTTGAAGAAATGAAATCTTTTCCTAGAAACACATGACTGCAGTAGTCATTTGGTTCTGGCCCACATCATATCAGGCAAAACTAACACATAATCTGCTTTATATATGATCGAGTATTTGTAATTCCAAAACTCATTCACATGCATAATAAAACCCCTGCAATATAGCATTATAGTACATTTACATTCAGAGAAATGACCTTTGGTATGAAATGTGTAAGTATAAATGTTTGAGCAAGATGTAACATCCAAAACCTGCATATCCGCTTTATGAGTGAAACTCTGATCATAGCTGTCTTTTCTTCAAATTTCAGTAGTTAAAAATGATACCACATTAGAAAATATGTGCAAATTTCAAGAAAGCACTGATGAGAACATACCTCAAGTATTGTGTCCAGTTCTGGGCCCTTCACTTCAAGAAAGACTTTGAGGTGCTGAATGTGTCCAGAGAAGAACAATGAAGATAGTTAAGGGGCTAGAGGGTGTGTATTGTTTTGACAAGGTTCTGGTAGCAGGAGGTCTATAGGCGTGGCTTCTGTGAGAAGCTGCCAGAAGTTCCTCCCATGTCTGACAGAGGCAATGTCAGCCGGGTCCAGGATGTACCCACCACTGGCCAAGACCAAACTCATCAGAGATGACAGTAATGCCACTGTGATAACATATTTAAGAAGAAAAAAACTTTATTGTACAGACATAATTGTGGCCAGAGAAGACAGTTAAGGCAATATATGATAGAAACAGCCCTGCAGTGCAGAAGGAGAGGGAGGAGGTGCTCCAGGCATTGGAACTGAGCTTCCCCTGTAGCCTGTGGTGCAGACCATGGTGAGGCAGACTGTGCCTCTCCAGCCTATGGAGGTCCAAAGGACAGCAGAGTTCTACCTGCAGCTCAGGGAGGAACCTTGCACCAGAGCAGGTGGATATCCAAAAGATATCTGTGACCCTGTGGAAATCCACACTGGAGCAGGTTCCTGGCAGGACTTATGGACCCATGGAGAGAAGAGCCAGTGCTAGAGCAGGTTGCCTGGTAGGATTTTTGGTCCCACAGGAGGGATGTACTCTGGAGGAGTTCCTGAAGAACTGGCACACAGAAAAGACTCATATTGGAGAAATTCATTGAGGACTCTCTCCTGTGGGACACACCCCATGCTGGAACTGGGGAAGGACTCCTCTGCCTGAGGAGGTAGTATTGGCAGAAACAACAAGTGATGAAGGGGTAATCCCCATTCCCTGTCTCCATGCACCACTGTAAGGAAGGAGGTGAAGAATTATGACTAAAGTTAAGCCCAGGAAGGAGGGAGGGCTGGGAAGAAGATGTATTAGAGATCTGTTTTTCTTCTCATTATCCTACTCTGATTTTGATTAGTAATACATTCAACAGATTTCCCTGAGTCAAGTCTGTTTTGCCCATGACAGTAATTGGTGAGTGATCCTTCTGAGAATTTATTTAAACTCATGAGCCTTTTGTTACAATTTCTGTCCCATACCCAGTTGCAGAGAGAAGTGACTGAGTGGCATTGATGAGCACCTAGCATCCAGCTCAGGTCAAACTGCCACAGTAAGTCATATGAGAAGCAGTTCAGTGAGCTGGGGTTGTTTGGCCTGGAGAAAAGGCAGTTCAGGGGAGACCTTATTACTCTCTAAAACTACCTGAAAGGATTTGTAGCAAGGTGTGGGTCAGTCTCTTCTCACAGGCAACTAGCAATAGGACAAGAGGAAATGGCCTCAACCTGTGCCAGGGGAGGCTGAGGTTGGACATCAGGAAAAAGATCTTCTCTGAAAGGGTGGCTAAGCATTGGAATTAACTACTCAGGGAAGAGATGGCATCACAATACATGAAAGTGTTCTAGAAATGACTGGATGTGACAGCCTGTGCTGTAGTTTAGTTGACATGGTGGTGTTCAGTCAAAGTTTGGACTCTGATCTTAGAGGTCTTTTCCAATCTTAATGACTCCATGATTCTATGAAGACACTCAGGACTCTACCA
Source organism: Formicarius rufipectus (assembly GCA_013399695.1). Taxonomy (NCBI): domain Eukaryota; kingdom Metazoa; phylum Chordata; class Aves; order Passeriformes; family Formicariidae; genus Formicarius; species Formicarius rufipectus. The sequence continues at coordinate 168,689 of VXAU01002360.1, read as the reverse complement.
AAGTCATTTGCCAAATATTAGAAAACAACTAGATTACATCACATGAATTCTATATTTTTTAATGAAATGAAATGTATATGTCTGATCAGTTTTTTTTACTGTTCAGGTATTTGCATTTCATGTCCGTTTTATTTTTACACTGTGGTTATATATTATTGAAAAAGAAACATTAACTAAGCCAGCTTTCCAAACAGGACACGATGAAAAGGGAAAGGACTAGCAGAATTAGTGTGGATTTCTAGAACAAGAGGTCTCAAAAAAAAAAAAAAAAGGCAAAAAACAAACAAACGGACAAAACACATGGGCATGAATAAATGCAAATTGCTTGATCTGCTTGCTTTACTTTAAACTGGGTAGATTAGGAGTGTCCACATAGACCATTACTGCAGACCAGCTTTGCAGATGTCATACAGCCAAAGGTAGTAACTACATCAGTTAGGCAGATCACTATTGTTATCTACAGATATGATTCTTTTCATCAGGTTTCTCAGGCATGAGTGATTCTGCTGTCCCTGTGTTTTCTCTAGATTAAAACCACTGAGATGCTAGAAATGAAGAGAGAGGTCATATTAGGTTGTTAAATGAAAATGTAAAGAAAAAATTAAAGAGGCAGTTCCCTATTAATGATTTTACTTTTAAAAAACTTATAAAAATCAACATATTTAGGAAAATCTGGAAAACCAGACTGTGCAACACACTCTACAGATGTTTGAAAATTTGACTTCAGATATGTATACCTGGAACAATAAACCTAGATGCTCTTGAAATTCAAAGAAGTTTTTCAGATTGCTTTAATTTAGATATCAAAGTAGATTAGGAGAATTATGCCGTAAGTTATCTCAGTGATTATAGTATGACCAGCTGAGATGTCTATACCAAAGCTTTATTCATCTAAAATTACATGTATGAAATGTGATGCCCTGAGCAACTGTGCACCTCCTTTAGTTTAAGGAGATGGGCTTCAAGCCTATTTGCTTTTTAATTCTTTTCAACAGTGCTCCTTGTTCTGTTGAGAAAAAAAATTACTTTAAATTCTCAAGTTGTTGATATTGCATACCAACATGTCTACAAAGACTCCTAGTCAGTCTCCTCACATGTCTCAAGCTTGGGATCTAAGGACCTTAGAAAGTTCTTTGTAATGTACTTATCATTGGACAGAACAATGTGTCCTCATGTTTTTTGATAATATTGTAATTGATACATAATAGGAAAAAGTAAATTGGTGAGGGAGGAAACCTATAATTTTAACATTCAACGAGAGCAAGACAGGGTTTAATGAAAGAACACAGACATGAGCATGGCACCTACTTTTCCAAACACCACATGCCAAGCAAATAATTTTCTTTCCATTTATTCTATTGATATTTGAGCCCTCCCCTTACAATGGACTGCACCTAGTTCAACTCTTTGCCATACACCCACGGTCCTCATAGTGCTCAAGTGTAAAAGCTTTTCTAATTAAGCAAAACCATACTATATAACAGATTTTTTGTCCTCTGGGACCATTGAGTGCGTGAGTAAACAGACGCATGTGACTCAAAAACTTACTGGAAGAGGTGGGGGAAAGAATATAAAAAATGATGAGGTTTTGAGCATTGGCAGTGAAATTTAATATCTGCCTGCAAGAAAGACTTCCAGAAGAGAATATTCTGTACCACATGTACGTAAGCACTCACTAGATAAAAGTATACAGGGAAATCAGGTGTCAGCTAACAATTTAAAATGGGAGGCAGATGTTCATATTTTCAAAATGTTCCGCAAAGCAGGAAGCACACACTCGTGAAGGAAGCTTACTTTTAAGAATTTCTGTTACTACTTCTGCAAGAGAGTTTCATTAAACTTCTGAAAGCAATAACGTAGGAAGACAGCCACTACTTAGAAACCTCATAAGGAGATATGACACACAGAACAGAAATGGAGATATTTTTATCTTGACAAAAGAAGATGTTTGAAAAAAGCACACTAATTTTCAGGGGAAAAAAAAAAAAAAAAAAAAAAGCTGGATTTCTGAACAAGTATCCTGCTGAGATCCAGTATAAAACCTTCTAATCAGAGGTAATAATTTGAATGTCTTAAAAAAGGACGGTCAGATAAAGACCTGGTTTCTGAATTTGCTTTACAAGTGGAAGCTGACATGACTGTGCAGTGAAAGTAATGAAATATGAGATTCATAAGAGAGAACCCCCAGCAGTGAAAGAAGAGTTTTTACTATATGCTCAAAGACACAAAACTGTTCTACAAAGTTTTAAATCTGTCCTGAAATTTTTCAAACACCTAAGGTATTTAGGTGTAGGAGGTTTTTTTTAGAACTAAACCATGGCTAAAAGTGTATATTTCAAAGCTATTACATATTTAATTAGTTTGCTGTGCAATTCTTCTAATAGAACTGAGGGAAAGGTTCATTTTATTGAACTTGTCAAGCTTGTAGAGAAGTGATTTTGGAGATTAAATTAGTCACCTATGCTTTCTCTGAAGTAAATGGACAAAGATAGACACCTATGGAAGGCAATTCATTCTACCATAGGTTAGGTGTCTAAAGCTGTTTGGATGAATCACCTTTTGACAGTATCTATCTCTTTTACCTCTTTTTATTTCAGAAGGCATCTAGTTAGATTCAGATGGCTACTAAAGTTTCAACTCACTCTTCTTAGGCAAAATAAAATTTACTCATAACTATATACAGCTGTTTTGAACTGGATAAGTATACAGGATACGATTTTTAGAGGTTTTAAATGTATTATTGACCCAGAACTGAAAATTACCTCTCTGATTCGGAAGCAATATTCAAAGTCCTATTAAAAAACAAAGGGACCCAAAAAGAAAAAAAAGGACTCATTTCAGTGTATTTATTCATTTTTGTAAAAAGATAAATCTCTAAATCTCTACAGCTTTAATGTATCGGTGTCTGGGACCGTTGGTCAGACAGAGCTCTTTCCAATCAAATCTGGTTCAGAAGATCTAAACTTCATGAGTTTCCCTGTTGCTATAGAGTATCTAGAGCTGTAGATAATCAGGGTAGCAGTTACACTTACGTTGTCATGATGTCTGGATTTCCATAGAAAAGAGAACCAGAAAACTGCAGGTAACATCCACTATGCAAATATATTTATATAAAATTTAAACGTAGAGCAATAGGAAGAGTTGAGTCTCACAACACTGATGAAGATAAAAGAAGAAAAGAAAAGCACTCTGTAAGCAACCAAAATAATCTGTTTTAGTGAACTGGATGAGAAGTAATTAAGACTGTGTGTCCATATTCATCATCATCCTCATGGCTAGGCTTCACAAACGAAGATTTGGGAGGGTTTTACCAACGCTTGCTGCAAGCGCACTGATGGCTGATTGTAGGTGGCACTGTCAAGGCACGGTTCTTTCTGTATTGTCTTTTCTCCTCCAGGCTGATTCTACATGGGTTTTCAAAGGAGACAGCAGCGTTATATATTGTGTGTCTCCATGTCTCCCGATTGGAGGCCAGAATGGACCACTGATGGTGGTCAATCTGGCCAAGGCTGAGGTGTTGTTTCAGGCAGTCCTTGTATCTCTTCTTCGGGGCTCCTCTCTTGTGGCAGCCGGTGGCGAGTTCACCATAGAGCACAATCTCAGGGAGGCGGTGATCCTCCATCCTGGAGACGTGCCCTGCCCAGCACAACTGCGTTCTCAGCAGCATGGCATCGATCCTGGTGACCTCTGCCTGTTTCAGAACAGACACGTTAGTCACATATTAATTTATATGTAATAGTGTCCTCTTTCCACTATTAACAGTAAAAATTCAATTGCATTGGAAAATGGCATTGTCTTCCTTAATAATTGCTTAAAGTTATCAGAACGGGACCAATATAGGAAAAGGACTACTACTTTATTTCCTACAGTGACTCTTAAGTCAGAAAATGACAGTTGTGTTTGTAGATTTTAAACCCAAATCAGTTCCTTTTTAGAGGATCAATGAATCAGTTCAGAAAAGCTACATTTTTGCATCTGAGGAAATGCTTTGTCTGGACCAGTCTGTGGTGTTGTCTATTGAAACGCATCTGTGGCAATCAGAAATTATGTTTGATTGCATATTCACATTTTACATCACATAATTGATTTTTTTCCCAATTGTATGCATATATCTGCATCCTAATTTCTTTTTGTCAGTTCACTGGCACGTGCAAAGACTTTTGGTTTTCCAAATACTGATACTCCTGTAAGAATGTGAATTCCTTTCCATAAACACTCAGCTATTCATTAACAGAAACTTTTAAAAGGTAGATATTTCAGTTAGAGGAATTCCCCCTCTCTAACACCATCATCAGACAGTGGAGCAGAAAATGACCTTAAATCCTACTTTCCTCTTTTGAAGCTACACTACCTTTGATGTTACACTGAAAGATAAGTGAAAGTGATGGTACTTCCACAATATAAAATTGTGTGAGATTGCATAGGTGTGCAGAAAAATAGGATGGGAGGAAAAAATGGACTAAAAGACTGTGGATAGCATACAGAGTCTTTGCTGATTTGGGCTACTGGTTAGTGGTCTTGTTGACATGGATCCCAATCCAAGCCTATGCATAACCTACATGACCACTGTCAGACCAAGATGTAAATTTAATCAAATTACCTCTGACAGAATGCAGCCCTTCCCCAAATCTCATCACATCCCTCATTCTAACATTTTCATGGATGCTTCAGATCTAAACATCACAGGAAGGGAGTAGGGATGGGAAAAGAGCATGAAAGCCACCATTACCCTGGACAAATCAGTGATCTGATTCATGAATTAGTTCATAAGCTTGATAGTTTTCTATTTCATAAAACCATGGGATCACAGAACAGTTTGGGTTGAAAGGGACTGTAACGATCACCCAATTCCAATCCTCCTGCCTTGGTCAGGAACACCTTGCTGTAGACCAGGTTGCTCAAAACCCAATCCAACTACCCCCTAACCAATCACCTCTTTGCCAGACAAATGATTACTGGCAAACTAGTGCTGGTGAGTAGATCCTGCTACCTAAATCTGTAAATGAAGTTCTGATAGTTCTGACTCACTAAACAGTAAACAAAAAATGATAGCTGCCCAGACTGGCTCCAAATCCATACCACACACTAATCCTAGACATGTGACCTCTACCACCTAGTACATGGATGACATGAGGCAAAGCCAAACCCCTGTATCCCTCACATACATAAAATTAATGTGCACACATTGGTCCCCAGGGGCTGGAATGCAAACCTTAAATGCAATCAAAACAGTCCTTGACAGATTTAGAGCTATTTTCATCCAGCTTCTTCTGATATCCTTTACTATGTTCTGACAACTCACAATGGTCTATTTTCTAGCTCTAGCCTGTCAGATCCTCCTAAAAAACAAGTCTCCAGTCCAAACCACTATAAGCAGAGCCATGTAGCCTTTTTGTCAGAATTTTCTTGCTAAAATTTAACTTTTAGTACTCTCTTGGTCTTTACCTTCCTCCTAACTCAGCAGCAAGAGCCATAACACAGGGATCTCTATTAATCCCTGTGTTAAACCAGCCATGCTGTCCTAAATTTACATCAGTCCTAAACATACTCTAGTACTGGAAATGAAACATTCACTCAGCAGAGAGTTTCAAAGGAATTTAAAATTTTATCCACATTTTTCAGAAAACTAGGGATGCCATTTCATAATCACAAATCATTGTCACAACGTACCCCCTACACCCATTTCTCACATCATCACAAATTTAAAAGGGATTTACTTATAAAGGATGCATTTTTTCAAATGGCATAAACTGTTTCACCCAAATACCATTTCATATCAATATAGAATATTATGGACAATGTACAGAGTGCAACAATCTGATGGGTATAATAATACCGTGAAAGCCTTCAAGGGGCCTTTCCATGAATGATTCGAGGAAACATGGAAAACTAACAAAAGCAGAACCGATGTTAATAGAAGAAATATCCAGTCCTTAGTTCAGGAATAAAATTAATTTTCTCTCTTCCTAACTGAATATGTTACCCTGATAGGTTTGATCAAACTGCTTATGTTGACAAAGATTGATTACCAAATAAATATCACATAAGCTAATCCAGATGGCTATATTAGAAACAGTAATCTCTGATACAAAAAATTCTTGGAAGGACTATATTGCTCAAATACTTCAGAAGCTACAGGAAGTTTTAATGATATCTTGACAAAGCAGGAAATCTCAGTAGATATGTAGTGAAACTTAAGGTGACCTTGTAAATAGCTTATATAAAACATTTTTATAAAACTGTTGTTTCCTGGCATTCTACTTTTTTCACCATTTGCTGTCAGGTTACATCCAGTGAAATGAAACTATATGAAGAGCCATCCTTCAAATACTAAGTTCCATCGTTTTTCCTGCCTCCCAGGGCATGAAATAGCTACCCACCACCTGCTGCTCACAGGTTGGTTTGTCAGATTGCAAGTCAGAATTGATACACACTGAGTTTTTAGTGCCCTAAACTATATTACATCTCTGTAGTGCTTAGCATAGTCGCTGATGCCCTGTACAGTACTGCAAACATCCCTAGAACTTAATGAAAGAAAAAATAATTCTAGACTAGACTGTCTGTGTTTGAATTTTGCCATATGTCATGCAAGGACTTTGAATGTAAATTGTGTATTTGGGGCAAGTAATAGAACAGCCAAGGGCATATTCATTAAACATCTGCAACCAGAATTATTTTGGGTTTGTTGATGCAATATTTTTAATGAAATAATTGGATGTGGCTATTCAGACTTACAAACAAATACTTTTGTTTTTAAAAATAATGACAGATAGAAAGGACAAGAAATTGATCAAGGAATTTTCTCTTCGCCAACATCCTCCACATGCACTCCAGATATGCACTTACTCAGGTATATTTTCCATTTCATTATTTTTATTATTTGTAATCAATTAAGATAGCACTAACATTTGTTTACTTAATTGTTTTTTAGAACACACAAGCTGGAAGTAAGTACTAAATAAATAAGACTCAATCCATATAAACATTGGGAAAGCTTTCAAGCTGGTTTTTCTCATCACTTTTCACTTGATGGAAAGAAACTAAATTCTTTGACCTAGGGTTAGCTATCATAAAATGTAATCAAAATTTTTTAAGTTGAGAATAAAATGTACAAAAAAGGTTAGCAAGCTGAGTTTACCCTGTTTCTATGATGTATCATGTCCTGAAACAGGTCATATTCCCATAAGAATGAATGAAAATCATTTTTTTTTTCTTGTAGAAAAGTACAGGTTAAGTGCTGGTGACAAACTAATCCTAAGACACACTGCTATTTTTTAGAAACACTAAAAAAATGTAATACGTTCCACAAGGAAGGGTCTTGCTAAAATTCAGACAGATTTGCAGAAACTGCAAAATAATAATTAAAAAAAAACAAAACCAACCAAACAAACAAAAACAAAAACATAACAAAACAAAACAAAATTAAATTCTTTATTTATTCTATATTTATTCTGTTTTAAGAAATTCCTAATGTTGATATGACTTGCATTCTTAGGAAAAATACTTTTTAATGACACATTTAACCCACTAGCAGCTACCAGTCCAGTAGTGCTGGCCATCCCCAAAATCTGGCACTCTGGCTCTTTGTGCCATTTGCATTACTATTTCTGCTGACTTCTTTTTTTGTTTTGTTTTGCTTTTATCCTTAAAACTCTTTCATTATTGACATGATTGCCAAAAAAGTCCTGTAGATATTGATTTCTCCACGAAATCAGAGAAATCTGGCAGATCACTCAGAATTGCAAACACACCCCAAAGGTATGAAGTGCTGTGGTTGGGGAAATGGTAGGAAAACTGGATAGCATACCTCCATCTTTTTCATTAAAAGAAACACAATAAACAAACATCCAAAACACAACAACAATTCCAAAAACAACTAACAAAGAAAAACCCAACAAAATAAACCAAAAAGCAGTAAATGACTATGCCTTATTGGCAGCACAGATACGTATCTGCAAAGCCAAAGCATAATGGAAACCAAAGGCTCTATACTCTTGACTATCAACTTCTTTCAAAAACAATTTAGGAGATTCATTCATGTGATTTGACAGCTGCACAGAGTAAAAAGAAAAAAAAAGAGTACTGTCTTTAGTTTGATTAAAAGCTAATATAGAATGGAATTAAAATGAAAAAGCATTTAGCCATGCAACTTAGATATCTTCTTTATTAAACAACACAAAACCTTAGGTGGTCACAGATCAGAAGCAACTGTGGCTAAATAGAATGAAACTCCACCTGGTGTCCTTGTGTACTCTGTGTACTCATTGCTTATAAGATTCTCAAATATTCAAAATATTGTTTCTCCTTTATTGGATGGTATACTTCAAAAGCAATGTTGAAATTGGCAGTACACGCATGAGATCTATGAGAATGAGTGTTATTCTATATGGTTTAAATTTAAAAAAAAATTGTACTAGTTCTTATTTCTGAAATTCAACCAGTATGAAAAATGAAATTGTATAATATGCATTAAATTGACATATTTTTCACCTAACATAACTTTTTATGCTCTTATTGGGCAATATTTATTTATTTTCCATACTTTATAGGGGTTTTTTTGTTTTCTGTTAATGTTGAGATCTCAAATTGTGCTATTTTTAGCACATTCTGCACATCCAGATCATTCATATTTATTATGGTGTCATGGACTTATCTATTCATTTAAAAGACCCAAACAAAACAAGAAGCCAAGCTCCAACAACAGCAAAAACCCCAAAGCAAAACAAAACACATGAAATGCAAGGAATGCAATAGAAGAAACTATTTTCTCCGGCTGAAACTGATTGAGAGCATCCCCTATATAAAAATTAAATGCATTTCTGTGGGTGCACTGATGCTTCAGCATTTGTCCAACATCTCAGATTTAGTCTCCCAGATAACTTCATATTTCACCCCGCAGTCCCTGAAGGAGCATCACTTTAAACAGGGCCCCATGGAAAAATGCACTTCTGGAAAAAACATCTGAAGGTCTTATGTTTAGATGCAAGGGCCTGATCTAAATTAATGATGTGCCTGTAGAATAAGCTGCATCTATAGTTATGGAAATAGGGAGGAGCAAATGCAAAGGAAGGAATCCTAAAAAGAAAATAAAGGCAGAATAGAAAACATAAGGAGAAAACGGACTGGAAAGAAAAGGGGAGCTGGAAGAGAGAAGAGAGGGAGAGGGAGAAATAACAGCAACTCCAGAATGATGGCAATAAAGACAGAGGGATTTGCAGATAAAGCCAGAAGATGCTGGCAGCCATCTATCTGTCTGCCTTCATGAAACAGGTATTAGAAATTAACTCAGGAACCCTATGAATTACATTCAATCCACGCTCTGGGCTAAGCACTTGTCAATTTTAGCTGTTATTGCAACCTATTACTTACAGACTACATGGCTGGCAAGCTAATGACACTAGAGAGTGTTAAAGAATAGCAGCATAAACTGTGTACAGTGAGGGTTGTCACAGTCTAAACATATCGTCCCACTGTCCAGTGTGAAAACTAAAAGCCCAAACTCTTGCCTCCTCAGTGAGTACTTAACCTCATATCACATTATTTCACATAGGAGAAAAGTACATACCTGAAGAATTAATCAGTAATCTGCCTGACTACAGAAAGTTTTTACAAAGGTTTTCTGAGCAAGGTAAAAAAGTGCTTTGGTTAAACTTTTCTTGAACCTTCTTCCCCCTCCCCAAAGGATAATCCACTCTGAAGCAGAACACTCAAAACAGACAATTTTTTTTTTGAGGATGATGATAAAAAAAGTAGGCAAATATGCTGTCCCTATAAAATTTTGGCCTCTTATGTATACAATGTACTTCTATTTCGTGGATTGGGATGTCCCTGCTGATTAATGCTTGACTATTTACAATTCAAAACATCCTTCCAGAGAAGGTTCATTTAATTTTATAACTACAAATACATACATTAATAGATGTGCACTGAAATAGTGCATTTTACTAGAAATATACCCACACAAGATACTGGAACAGCTTTATTTTATTTTCAGCTGATAAGCTTGTCTAAGAGAGTGAAATATTTTAATAAGCAAGCACATTTAGAGTAAATGTCAGACACTGTGATCTTGTGACTAATAGCTCTGCTGCTGTTGATGGAGAGAGAGGGACAGAGAAAAAGAAGTACAAGTACCAAAAAACACACAGCGAATGCCAAATTAGTACAAATGTTTGTTAAGTAAAAAGGGCAGCTTTTTGTCTGATGGAAAAGTTTTAATTAGAAAAGTCACAGAAAGAATCTGTCTCAAAAGTACCAGATCCATTTTCTTTGCATAAGCTAATGAACCTCATTGAACTTTGCAAAGAATTGTTGAACCAATAGTACAAAAGAAAAAAAAAAAAAGTGTACATCTGCTGCAGCATCCCTTAGAAATAAACTAACCAATTATCAATGTGACATTCTATCCCCGGAAAGGAGGCATATGACACATTTGTTTACTATTTTTCCTTTCATTTGAGTGAACAATTGACAAAAAAGTGCTTATAGAAAGAAATTACCTTTGTACATTTTTTCTCTTTTACAGCAGACTATAAGTTTAAAATTTAATCACTTTTTGCATGTGCTAAATCACCTACATGGTACATTATCAACCCAGTTTGTTGTCTAATTCTATCAAGGTGGGGTTTTTTCCACTAAAAGCTATCATAACAAAAACCTATTAAGGACATAATATTTTGCATTAGACAAGGGCATCTTGAATGTATTAAAGCACACAATAAACAAAACTGTTTCAACAATGATAAAACAAACAAAAAAATCCAGCCCAAACAGAAATGTTTAGGTAGAAATTCAGGGCAATTCAAAAATTCTCTTTAAAAAAATTCTTTTAAATGCTTTTTGATAGTTTTATGTTTCATTGATATTCTTCAAATGTTTCTCTCCTTGTTTTTAGCCTTTTAGCCAGTATATCCATGTTTGGCACAAAGCTGCAAGCCTGGAATCCAAGTGTACAGCCTGTATGGAATGGAATCATAAAGCACCTATACTCTTATCCACCAATTAACCAAAAAGCCTTTTTTTTTTTTTTAATCATGACAGACAAATTTTAAAAAAAAGGCAGCAAAACCACATGAATAAGAAAAAATATCAGTGTAACTTAGGATTTAAAGATCCATAGAAAATTCATGTCATATGGATTTTCAAAACAGAAAAGACAAGCCTTTAAGAGGCAGTTTTCCACATTTTCTTTCAGTACATCTTTGCTTTAAGGTTTTGGAATTGAGCCTTTGGATATGGTGTTCTCAAAAGGTTCATTGAAATTTATGGAGGATTTTTTTCTGTGTATAGGATGTCCTTTTCAAAGGACAGAAAAGTATGGATAAAAGTAGGATTTTTAAAGTTTTGGTATACATAAAAATCAAATGCTTATGTTAACAGGAGACACTTTATTTATCTAACAAAAAGCATTCAATATACTTGGTGAAGAGCCTTTCACTCTAGGAGAGTAAGGAGGAGTATAGTTTGAGTTCATGCTTCTCATCTTTTATAGCAAAACATGTAACATTTTATAAAAAGATTCTTTTAATAAATGGGGTTTCAAATACTTTAAAAAAAAATTTGACTCTACAAATATACGCTTCTTTTAGAGTATGGACTTATTTTTATGAGGGTTCAGAAGATTGTCAGTGTTTGTACTAATAATTAAGGAAGAAGTACAAGCAAACTCCTTATCTTCCCTATTACTGCCTTTTTTCCCTGTCATCTGGAGTATCTATATATGAATAATATTGATGCTTAAAGGTTTGGTGTGTATTTTGTAGATCTTTAGAGTTTTAGAATTGTAGGCTTTCTTGCCCACATATTAAGTGGTGTTAGGAGTCACTAAAGTAATTTTCTCACATATTCTTAAGCTTTCTGAAGGTCATGGTGTTTTGCAGAGACACTTGCAAGATAACTTGAACACAAACCAAGAGTCCAGAACCCTTGGAGCTGCTCCAAGGGAGAAACACTTAGAACTCTGGGGGGTGGGACACCAAGGGAAATGGGAATCATGGTTGGTTATAGACATCTTATATGTTAATTATTGGAAGATTATAAAAACTGTAACATCACTGGGGAAGCGGTACACATAGGCCTTCTGGTGGTGTGCACCTCTGTGGAAGCTCCCAATAAAGGTATTTATCTATCTTTCTCCATTAATGTTTTTCTGAGTGCCTATTTTCCAGGATTTTAGGCATCAATAAATTGAAGACAAAGTGATTTAACTTAGGATAAGGGTTGAAATATATATTTTGTGTGTTCATTTTTATAGAATGTACAGAAGGAGATATTGCTGGCAATGATATTAAAAACTTTTTAAGGTTCAAAGACATGCCTGATCTCTGAAGATGATGAAACACAAATAGATTACATGGGACATCCATGCTTCAGATGGATACAGAAAAAAAAAATTTTGGAACCATGGCAGCATTATACAAACTACTCCCACAATGTCATAAATTCTTGACAATATATCAGGTTGGTGGGGGTCAGTAGCAGAAATATGAAGCCATGATAGTGTTAAAATCTAAAATGCTTTCTTCTGCTTGAAGAAGTGATTTTTTTTTCTTTCCTTTTTTTTTGAACATTGATTTTTCCCTCAGATGGAATACTACACACAAGTAACATCTCCTGAATGTCCTCTTTCCAAGGTTTGGGCCTCTCTGCAGGAATACAAACAGGTACCATTCTAAAACATCTACCAGCTATTTTTATTCCATTAGCATTATTTGAAATTATTCATTAATGATCTGTCAAGACCAGGATGTATAGGAATACACAACATAATCCAGCATAAGTATTTCTCGGAGCTTCTTGATCCTCAGTATATAACGTGTCCAATGGCTAGTAAGGATAAGAAAGCAGTTTGTATAGGCTACACTGGTTTAAGACTTTGTGGGATTGTTAGGTTACTATTCATTTAGGTCATATCTTCCAGTAAAAAAGCATGAAAACCCTTGATAGCTATATTACATTTGTTTCAGAGACTACTTAGACTACTGGTTGCAGAGAATATCAGTATACCAAGGATACACAGCTTTTCAGCTGTGATGGTAGTGAAAAAGATTGGTTATTTATTTCTGCTATGGTTATGATATGAATAGTCCCAATGCTGTTACATTTTTTCAGTATGCAAATGCCTAATAAAACCATTGCTGGCCTACTGGGTTAGAAAGAGGGTCAGGCCTCTAGTCCAGTATTACACCACAGGAATAACAGCATTACAAAACCACAGAAAATTCCAGTGGCTTCGCTTTCTGCAGGAAACTAGGAAATCATTAAGCTTTCAAACTCATTTTTTTGGTAAATGAAAATATTTGCCTGGATGAAGAGATAATTTGATCAAACATTATCTCCAGTGTCCTGTGTTGTAAGTCAAGGCCATTTCTACATTCTTGTATGAATGATACCAGAAATTAATTACTACCCTTAGAAATAGCATTTGGAGGATGTGTTATCTCTAGAAGGACTGCAGCCTCTGTTAATGAGTTTGGAGAAGTATTAGGTAGATAACTGATGAGTTCCTGTAGAAACCCTGATCAGATCCTTTCTGCATAATGTTCATATGCAAGTTGATACTGCTTAAGATTTCATCTTAAAATAGATCAAAACAATGACATTAATGGAAATCTGAATTACTCCACTGGAAGATAACTCATGTATTCCAGTATTAACTAGTTGAGATTTTTTCTGTATTTCCTGTATTTCCTATGTAGCATTAATGTTCACATGGATCTGCGTTCAATATTAAAAAGCTGACATTCATTGTGTCTTGCTGCACTACTGAGTACAGACACCATAATGCTTCCTTATGTTAAAAAAAAAAAAAAAATCATCCCATATGATAAACCCATGTAGGGTTTTTTGACCTGCAGAAAGCCTTTTCAGGTCTCATCTCTGCCTTGGCCACCTCTGATGTGTCTTATGCCCTTGGATATCACACAGCTAAAGTACACTCCAGGTCCCCTTGCAGCCTAGTTTCAGTGAGGAGAGAAGCTGGCTGGACAGACTTGAAAGAAGTTCCACTATATCCACATTAGTTTCTTTATCCAGTTAACCGATAAGACCTTGAGTGTGGAGCTAACCATTGCCTTACAGTCTATATACAGGCTGTACGCCAGCTTCAAAGACAGATAAATTACAGCACTATATTTATTGTCAAAAATATTTAATTAAATGTAAAACTCTTATTTACAACATAAGAGTTACCTAGACCAAAACAAGCTGTAGAATTTGTTCAAGATTGCTCTTTTCAAAATTTGCTTTTAATGTATATCTACCCTAATAGAATTAGACAGTTTTGAAAGTATTTCCAGTGTCATAAAAGATGATCATCTTGCTATTTAAATCTAATCTGCAAGCTGTTATTTTCATGAAGTATGTGAAAAAGGGATTTTGTTTTCTATACATGCAACTAGTTCTTAACAATTTAAGTGTGGTAAATCATTGGACTTATGATTGAATCAGCAATTTTTATTCGAAGTACTTCTCACTACTGTAAGTTTCTTTCATTTGCCTTGTACTGAAAATATTTATACTGACCACCAACCTACCCCTGGTCAGCCACAAAAAGTTCAAGTAATATTTCATCTTTTACAATCTTACTTGGCTCACCATTCTTAAATTAGTATCTCACCTTGTTTTGATTTTTCATGCATGGCCACAGTTTAAAATGAACTTGCAATAGATCTTCATGTCTCTGTGAAATATACCTATAATTTTCCTTTTACTTTTATAAAACTTAAAACCAAACCGGAAGAATATAATGTGTGGTAAATTGGTATATGTTTCATTACTAAGGAGTCTGAACTATTTTCTCTACTGTATATTTAGCTGCTTTTGGCTTTGAACTTTTGCACTTCAATCAAAGTGCAATTTTGAACAAACCTGGGTTTTAACTTTTATGTGAGTCTGAGCTGGATTTCCTTTTTCATTGTAACTAACTTTTAAGGGAAAAGACATCAGCAAAGAAGACCTCATTATCAGACATGGATCAAAATATAGATCAAAAATAACCAAAGGTACACATATATGCGTATATGTTGCCAAGAAATGATTTCACCTTTGTGTCACAAAAGCAGTGATTGCAAGTAATGCTTGGAGGTTTGCTGGTTTTGTACTGTATTCCTTTCCCTTAAACTTTTGCTCTTCCTGCTGCCACCACTGAGATAACCAGCAGAGACAAAACACCAACTGGCTGCTGTTGTCATTGCTTGAGTCAGGGCATCTGTCCATCACAGGAAAAAGTGCCAGTAACTTTCTAAATATAAAGTGAAAAAGCACCTGAAAAACACATATTCACTCAGTTACTTCTTGTTTTGATGAAGTTAATGCAATTGAATAATCCTGAAGATTAGTGAACTCCTACTATGCTGTACAGTTCATTTATATGCTACATATAGTTGCTATTTGACATGTTATTGCGATGCCTGGAGCTCTTTTGTCTTTTCCACTTATTGTCCTTTTTTCATTTGATCATTTTTTCAATGTTGAGTAGGATAACATTTGACATTGAGATGGCTATTCTAATAACTATACACTTGAAATTTTATGTGTGGCACATTAATTCTGTTTCTCCATAAATTCACAGTACAAACTTGCAAAGTTAACCTCGCAGTATTAGACAATTTAGGGGAAAGAACTGGCCATTGTCATGTTTCCTGACATAAGAGAGATTATTTTCCTTTTTCACTACCACAATAGTAATGCTGTGAAATGACCTATTTATCTTTTATTGTCCAGCTCCTAGGAGACAGGAGGAGTAGGCAGAGTGCAACTTGCTTGTCCAGCTTATGGATTTTTTCCACCTTGTCTCCTGTGGAACAACAAAAGAATGAGTGCAGCTGGGATGTACATCAACATCATTGTTCACCACTTCTCATACCGTCTGGAATTAAGCTTGTTTTGTTACAGAGATGAATTCACAAGACTTCAATAAATGAAATAAGACACTGAAACTGAATTCTAAGGAACAAAATATTATGTATTGCTTCAAACCATGGGAGAGGGGGAAGGGGAAGGGAGAACAAATTAAACTGTGAATTTCTCAAAGTTTGTCTCACACACTTCTTCCCCTTCTTATACCACCTCTGAGCAATGGACTTGTGGGATAGATACAATTTAAGGAAGAAATTTAAAAACAAACCAAAACAAAAACAAAGCAATCAAGTAACCCCAAACAAACAAAAACTGAGGAAAACACAGTAATTTTAAGTAGATGATAGAATAAGACGGTAATTTGCCCTTTGACAGACAAACTATGCTATCTCCATTCTCTGGTCAAAGAAAATGAGAAAAATTAAAATAAAAAAAAAAATCACTATCTGTTCTCTGAGGTTCTTGGCAAACTGAGCATTAAATGGAACTAAAAAGCGTTTGCTACAAAGATGCATACAGATAGCCATTTCTTTCTTATTTATTTTAAAGCATTACAGATGCATTCAGAGGACTAGTCATCAGTCAACAGTGACAGTCAACATGAAAATGTATAAGAATAAATTGGGCTTTAATTTTTCTTGACTAAGTATAGACATCTATCATAACTAATGCACTTCTAATAGCACAGCATTTTTTTCCATTAAGTAATCTCATCTATTTTGTTGTGTGTCTTAAACCTAATTAGAAAGTAACATTCCTAGCAGTTATAGAGGGAAAGGCAATATTTCTTTTGACCAATGTAGGTGAAATCTACTGCAATTAAAGTTATGGCAAAGTTTACGCAAGAACAGAGAGATCATATCTTTGCTAAATAGGCTGTGAAGTCCTCCTACTTTTGGTACTTAATTACTGGTGTCATGGTTGTAATAATGGCATCTGTGCACACTCAACACTCTAATGGGCAGCTCCTACAGGACTAATGAATTTTAATTGATGGTGTTTAGCGTGGCTTTTGGTTTCTGACTCTTGTAGAGGAGGCTATGCCCTTCTGCTCTTTCATCCCCAAGTGAGCCGCATCTCTGTTGGGGAGCTCATAGATACAGATGGTCAACAAAAGGTGAAGAATGCCAGAATTCTCTGGGCATCAGTTGCTTTTCAGTAAATATAAAGCTTGAATTACTAATCAGCTTCCTTTTTTCCACCCAAGCTGTTTGCGCTGTGGGCTTAATGTTAATCTCTTTTCAAAAGATGACATATTCCTTTTCAATTCAAAATATGCTTCCTAAGTTAGCAAATCAGAAGGCAAGTTTCTTCCTAGCCTCCTCGTAGGCAGTTTTAAATGTAGCATCCTTTGTCAAAGGCAAAACAAAAACACCTCATGGTGACAATCATTTTACCCATTCTGAATTTTAGCAAGGGACTGAAAAAAAATATATCTTCCTAAAACTGTAGTTACCTGTCTAAATGTTAGTTTTTCTTTATGTTTTCTTCCTTTCTCACATCAAATGTTCAGTCTTCACAGTAATACTTCCTTCCTTTGTGGTTAGAAAAAGATGCAATAGTAAGCAAAATTTATTTTGCAGAAATGCTATTATCTTTTGCTTGGTATAAAAAAGTTCTAAAAGGGGTGGGGAAGAAGTTTGAAAAGACAACACGACTGGAATGAATTTATTATTCAAAAATTCCACCTTCAGGAACATCTGGATCTTTAAACTGTCAATATATCAGAGGCTACAAAGAGATATTCTATAATCAAAATCTGATTTATACAGAAATTGAAAATTACCCACCCCTGTTGGCTAATTAACAGAGCTGTTTGTTATTAGTTTTAAGACAATCATTTGCCTGCTTTCCTGTAGCCTATTCACCTAAAAGTAAAAATCAAAAAGTAGGAATGGGGGTATGCTGATTGTAAATGACATCTCTGAACTGCTGACATCTGTAGTCCCTTTTTGCTAAAAAAAAAGCTCAAAACAAAATTAAAAGCAAAACCACAATGTCCCTTTAAGTATAATTTTATCTTTTTGAAAAGACAAAGAGCTAATGAACATTTATGACTGGAATATATATTAAATATCTTACCTAGATATCACAATGAATTATTGATTCAAATAGTCATCATTTAGTGCTTTTCAGATGAAAAGAAGACTAAAGGAGTTTAATGTACAATTTGTCTGTTTAAATACTGAAATAAACAATATTTATATTACCTTCCAAAAGTCATCTGTTTTGTCTTTGCCAAAACAATTCTTCACACCATTGTTGAACTACAGGAAGAAGTCATAATGCCAAATGCATGCATTCAGCTCTTTAGAAGCTATACTATTTTACATGTGGCTTCATTTCCTAGACATGAGGCCCATGTTCATCAAGCCTTAAGTATGTGTGAAGTCATTCACTGTGACTACTGGAAATAATGTCATAATAACCTGCTCCAGAGGAGTTGACAAAAATAAATTAATAAAATTAATCACTAAAAAGTGCTGCTTTTTCTTTGTATTCCAAGCTCAACCTTTAAAATATGAAAGAAGTTCTGTGAAGCTGTCAGTATTTGATAACAAAGACATACCAGTTAGAGGTGATATAATTTTATATAAAAGACATTCAGAATCTCACATCTATTGACTACAACTTGCAAGTAAAACTTTCAAAACAGTCTTTAAGAAAAATAATTCTGTCATTTTTATTTTTAAAGAGCAGATCTTAATAAATCAGTCAGATTTTGATGGGTAAGAACAAAAGCTGGGGGGAAAAATCCCTATAAGCTTATGGGAGTTTTTAGAAGCTAATCTTCCACCATGTTTGTGCATATATTGAGCCATATGTGTTAATATTTTCTGGCTTTACTGGCTTGCTTTATAAGTGTAAGGCAGCTGTAAAAATAAATTAACTAGCTGGTGAAATAAGTATTATACTTGTTTTGAACTGCATTTTTTACTGTAGTACCAAGTCTCTAGATCTCAACTATGAATGTGGACAAAGAACTTGATAACTATTTATATTCTAGGGAATTATATTCCCAGGAGAACTCAGTATATAGAAGAGAGTTAAAGGATTGTTTCTGAGTATTCACAGGACAAAAGTCTCTTAAAACAGTATTTTTATTCAAGCATGAATATTAGGTGTTTGCTCTGACCAATTAACATCAAACACGCGGTGCTTGGAGTAAGCTGCTCACTACAGACCGAGATTTCTAATTCAGGAATTGTCTGTTCAGAGATTCATATGAAACACTAGATCTGTTAAAAATGCTTTCTATAAGCCTGCTTTAATATCTTCAGTGCCCAAGAGGATTGGTAACAATATGTGAGGATCACAGCTGAGGTGATCAAACCTTTCTGTTACCAAACAAACTGCAGTTATTGCATTTGTAGAAATGGCACTCCATTTATCAAGCGAGTTAGAATGCCAATAAGTGGGCAGGTGAAAAAAGTACAAAGATGAGGTCAATAAATGATGTACAAAAAAACTGAGTGAGGGCAGCAAAATAATCCCCAAAGCAGCTGAATACTAAAAAGTAAGGTAGGTTTCATGACAGCATACCAAGCAAATAATCCCTAAACTGCCAAATTTATTAAAGAATTATGTATGTCACCTTCAGATAAGGTGATATTCTATTCCCTGATTAATGTGCAATAAATGGAAAAAAAATAAATCTGGGTATTGTTGTCATTATTTAACATTGAAGATGCTAAAAACATTTCTACAGGAGATGGATGTCAGTACATCAGATCACCATCAAATTGCTCTGTTAATAACAATTAGATATACATACAGAAACACACAGAAGTATATAAACCACAAGATATCTGCATTAATTTGTCGATAACACAGAAATCTGGGAAGCTTATCAAACTTGCTCAGAGATTCTGTGCTCACCATGAACAAAATCTAGGCACAGAATATGAATATGCAGTGGGGATGTCTTTCAAAGATGACCAGTTATTCTGAAAAACAAAACAAAACAAACACAAAAATACCCAACAAAACCAAAACCAAATCACAACAAACTAAGGCTTCCTATTAAAGTTACATCAATGTAACAGCTCCCTGGCAATGAAGGAACAACCCAGTCTCCCATCCCAGCCTTTTTCCTGATCATACAGCTCTTTACCCTCTTCTTCATGCTTATGGTTGTACATTATCTGTTCAAGTAAGTCAGAATAAAGAACTAAACCAGCAGAAAACTGTTTGCATTCTCACTCCACCCATTTTATTTTGGGAGGTGGGAAAGTAGGTGACATATTTCAAATGAGTTTTGCAATTCTGAGTCTACTCATGATATGATCAGATATTCAACACAAGACAAGCATGAAGGGTTTAGTTACTCCTATACTCCCCATAGTGGGAACTATTTCTTAAATTGAGATAGCTGAAAGACTGCACTCTGAGATCTTCTGAAAAGGAGGAAATCTACTTGAATTCACTAGAATGACTTTGTTAACAAGACCTTGTTAAATCCTAAGTGTAAAGTACCAGCACTAGGCAGAAAAAATCTTGATGGAATGTTGAGTGATTAAAGAAAAATAAAGAGGAGAAAAATCATATTTAATACACATGGCTGTTTTGAATTTCCATTAATAGACTTCCTGCATAAAAATTGTGCATCATCCTTTCTCAAAGAAAGTATAGCATAAATGTGTACACTATTTCAGTTGTTATCATTATGATGATCAAGAACAAAGTTTCAACATTATTTCCTTTCACATGCATATCTTCCTGTGCTTCAGTAGGAAACTGTCTGTATCTTGTCAGCTAGCATTTTTGCAGCCTCCTCTAAATGTTCTACCATTAAAAGGCAGCTCTTTTTTAAGGTAGGAATTAGCCAAGAGATAGTGAAACAACTACCAGTGAAACAGCTCAGTATCACAGCACCCTGGCAGGCTTTCTGCCAGTGACTACTGCATGCTATTTAGGTCTCCTGTAAAGGGGGTTGCATGCTGTAAATAGTTTCTTGGCAGATCGCCATTCAAGGCCCAGTGCCAGGGGTTTCCCTCAGCCTTCTTCTAATCCTGGACCCATGGGTTCACTTGCCATCATGAGGTCGGAAGTTTGAAATGCACTGGTATTATTTAAGGCAACAGTTTAGTTTACTTTAAACATTAAAAACAAACAAGCATAATGAAACTCACTGCAAAGGGAACTTCGTGCACACTTATGTTGAGCAAATGTATTGATCACCCTTTGCAAAGCTGTACTTTAATATGTTGTAAAACCTTGCTAATACAGTATAATAAATAAAATGGATGAGTGTTAAGTGCATGATATTAGATCAGCATATTATGCAGCATAGATATGAAATAGCTCAGGGCACTTCCTTCCTAAAGGAGCATTAACTAGCTTCCATATGTTAGTCCAGTGATCAATAGAGGGTTTTAGTTTGTTCTAGCCCTCAGTAAAAAGATGTTATCTAATTTGTGTCCTACACATTGTCACTAAAAACAAGAGTAGTGTAAATTAGTATGTCTCCAAGGGGACCCTTTAGGGATGCTCTGGGCCAGACCTCTGTTAGGGTATCTGATTCCCAAATTTTCTTGGTGAGAGAAAGGAAGTTTTAGGGTCACTAAGAAAAAATTGTACAAAACAGCTTCTCTGCAAGCTGCATAAATATTTTCTTCAAATGGCATGAGCTCAAAGTCAAATAAATGGAGTTCTCTGGTGTGCAGAATTTTGGGAGATGAACATTTTACATTTCACATTTCTAGTTTTCTTCCCTTTCTCATCTGTTGTTTCTGTACACCCCACTCCTGGGACCTATCTTGTCTCTACTCAGCTGTTCACTGGCAAGAAAAACAACTTTTCCAAGTAGTTTGTCTCCCCAAAGCTGCAACAAGACATCCATGATGATGATTCTATGTGAAATACCATATCCAAAAAGGCACTGATTAAAAATGTAGCAAGATTCTGTCCTTTGGTTCAATCAATCTCCAACCATCTGTGGGGTCTGTTACTCCACACCTTTTCATATAATGCTATTGACTGGGGAGAAAATGAAGCATTGTTTGAATTACAAAGTTTCTTTTACAGTAAACATAAACTGATACGTGTTCTAGAAAAGCCTTCAAGAAGGAAGAGTGTGACATGCAAGGATGGTCAGTAGCAGAACACAGAGTAAAGTATCCTTCACAAGCATCCACGAGCCCACAGTAGTACCTGTTGACTCCACTGCTGCTCTGCTCATGTCACACAAAGTAGTCAGAGACACCAAAGAGTCAGAAGCACCAGCCATGATCACCAAATCACCATAAGGATGAAAAGGATGAGATAGTGTTTAACATCTCTGGTATTCTAGTAAGACATCACTTCTTCACTGTTCAGACAGTAGTAGGGAAAGAGATGTATCATATTCATGCTGCTCACTGAAGGAAACAGAACTGAGTCATTCCTCACCTGGAGCAGAGCACAGTGGCATGGCACCCAACTCTTGCATCTGGCAACAAATAAAGCAGTTAAGTTTATCTGTGTGGCTTGATGCAGCATCATTACACAGCCAAAAGTTTGCACATATGTTATGGCCTTGGTGCATTGACTTTGATAGAGTAAATTCAAAGCATATTGGTGTAACTAAGTGAAGCATCACATTGTCATGGTGCTGAGACTGAGGATCAATTGATGTAATTTCTAACTTACCTTTTTATTTTTTAAAATTACTTTTTCCTGAGTAGCTGAATCATTATATTAATCTGGAACCTTCTTCAACAGCATGCTATTTCTATGTCTAACATCAAAACAATCAGTATAGACACCAAGCAAAATAGACACAGTTCAGAAATGTGTGTTGTTTGGGTTTATTTGGTGGTATTTTTTTTTTCACAAACAGTTAAAACAGCTGCATTTCAAGTTCTGAGAATGAGCAATACTTAAATGTAGATCATTTGGGGAGAAACAGCAGCTTTCTCTGAAACCCACAGAGGAAAGAAAATGGGAGCTGCCTTTTTGACAATTGATGCTCTAGCAAGAAGAAGGCACAGAGAAATGCTGGTGAGATATGGCTATTAGAAAGCCTGCAAAAATCTCATGCTTGCACAATTACGGGGTAGTATCACTGAGTGAGATTAAATCAATAAAAGGAAAAGGGAAAGAAGAAGAAAATACATTTGTTTCTGATTCAGTTTATGACAGTGTATATAATGCAGAAGCCTAGTAATTTCAAATGTTCATCCACATCTTACCGCATTGCATCTATTTAAATAAATAAATAGGCTTATGAATAAATAAATAAATAAATACATACATACATACAATATAGGGACTCATTTAATCCATTTTTACCAAGGCAACTTTATTTAGAAAGCTGTTTACCTTTCTGAAAAGCCTCATTAGGCATAAAAAAAAAAAAGTTGATTAATGTGCTCTAAATGTGATGTTGAAATTGTAATTTTCATATACGCAAATGGATGCTTCTGCCATATTTTGTTTGATAATTTACAGAGTTAGCACTGTCCAAACCACTAATCAGTTTCTCTTTATGAAGACAGCTGCAGACAATCTTTTTAGAATGCTAATTTTCATTATCGCCTTCGCTCACCAAGCAGTTGGTCCTTTCTCACAAATAACCTCACCACTGTAAACTGGGCTTGGGAAAATTCTGTTCACTTGGAATTCAGTTGTTTGATTTGTTTCTTGTGGTTTTTTGGGTTTTTTTGGGGGTTTTTTTGGTTTTTTTTTTGTTGTTGTTGTTGTTTTTTTTGTTTTGTTTTTGTTTTTTGGTTGTTGGTTGGTTGGTTTTGTTTTGTGGTTTTTTGTTTGTTTTGTTTTGTTTTCAGTAAGGTAATCTGAAAAGAAGAGGAAAGAGCAGCAGAAAACTCCCAAGAAGATGGATTTAAAAGAAAAAAAAATGGCTATAAATCAGTACTGAGGTAGTTTATATTTCCTTCTTCCATTTTTTGTATTTTTTTTATTATCATCTGCTGAGTTGGCAGGAAAAAAGCAAGTTTCACAAAGGTAGCATTTCTCTAAGTACTGTCTGTATATTTTGTAGGATGGTGATGTTAATACAGATTAGTTTTAACACATCACTTTTCTGGTAATTCCATTCTAAAACTGAATGCAAAAAGCATTGCTACAATCATATGCACTGAGGCAGGAAGCAAAAAAGACAAACAGATTAATACACTGGGTTACCATGTATGAAAAATCATGTTTAAATCAGAAGTAGTTACAGCATTCTATGCTATGTTTTACAGAACTGCCTCAGTTTCTCCCAGCAGTGCTAAATCTGGCTCAGCGGCAGCATTAGTTTCTGTTAATTTGGAATTTTCATGCTCCAGTGACAGTATTAATTTTTTATGCCATTGTAAATAGTAAGTAACCAATCAAATGGTCTAAATATATTAATGTTCTGCCTTTGCACATAGGTATGAGAAGATTAGAATAATTCTGCTGTGTAAGAAAACAGCCCCATGGAAATCCTGAAAGTACATTACATTTACTGTTGCAAGGAAGAATTATTCTTCTCAAAATATTTTACACAGGACCAGAATGAAACTAGAGTACTCTCCTAACTTTAATATTGCAAATAACAGCAATGACACAATCTAGCAGCAGTTATAAGAAATCCAAGTATAAGGATGTTGAATAAATTCTGACAGTTTCAGAAATCAGTCTGAGAACATCTGACACATGTTCAGGAGTCCCTGGAGTATGTCCACAGTGATTAGAGATCTGAATCTACATTCATTCCAGTTTGAGACCTTTCCATTAAATCTTCACATCTCTTCCATTTGGTCTACACTATGCCTCCTCTTTCCATCTGCCTCTTGATTATCTCAGCTACATACAGACACCTGCCCACCCTGATCTAAGTCACTGAAATGATACTTAAGGTCAAGCAAGCAGATTTGGGATCCCTCTTGTGGAGAAAGAGCCACACTGATTACACTAGATGAGCAGGATGGGATTTTTTCCAAAAGGCAAAATGGTATCCTGAGCTTAGGCACCTTGAATATCAGTTGGTGCAGTTACTGCAAGAAAAACATTTTGCACTTGTGAACTCTGTCTTTCTGCTAACTTCCATAATTCATTGTCTCTATGTGATGTGTTGATAAGCAATTTCACAGAAGATTGAGAGACAACAATTATAGAAGCTGAACCTTAACAGAAACTGGAGTGGAAGAAAGGATTCTAGAGTATTATTGAACTGAGAGGAAATATACTAAAATAGCTGGCATTGAAAGCAAGAAGAAAAGATTCCATAACAATTAGTGGCATGAATGGTGCAATGACTTTAAATGACAAATTGAGAAAAGGTAGTAGGAATACTTAGGTTGGCCACTAAAATGCAGAAGAAACACAGTGCTTATGCAAAATGACTAGTTTTAGATAAATGAACTGCCAGAGCAGCTACTTTTTTAGGTGTATGAGAATGACACTCTTCAGTAGAAACAAGAATGTGTTATATAGTGTATGTTATCTGTGATAAATACAGCAGTCCAGGGTGATTGAAAGGAAAGGAAATAGAAAATGCTCCTGGGTCATAAATGATTATCACAGTTAGTGTGCTGAGGGCTGATAGCCACAGAGGTATTGGACTCAGAGAGGAAAAGTGTAAGAGAAAAAAAAGTGCTAAAGAAATGCAGCAATAGGGGCAGTACAAATGGCTTAGCTGCTGATTTCTATTTTATTTGTATTTCAGATATATAAACAGTTGTGACTGCTGATTGTTGCTATGTAATCCTCTTGTTGTTACCCCTGCCTGTGGGGTCGTCCCAGGCTATTGAAAAAGAAAATTAACAGAAAGAAAATGAAAAAAAAAAAAAAAAAAAAAGGCAAAAGACAAAAACAAGTAGTTAAGTAGTAAGTGATAATGTGAATCACAACAAAACTGTCTTAATTTGGCTTTAAAGGGACTTTGTCAGCCATTTGGCATCCGCAGAAGTAATTTCTCATGTGTTGACAAGCCCAACACAGCACCTGATACATGAGCTGTATCAATGCTCTTTATAACATCTCTAAAGTAGAGATTGCACATCCATTTCTTACGTTTCACTAGTTCACCTCACAAAAACCATAAAAGTGTAAACAGAAGCTATAAACTGTCATAGTAGGGAGAAACATTTTAACTGAATATTCTGAAAATCTTAGATTAACAATTACATTTTTCTACTTATTTATCTATTCTCAAGGAAAAAAAAAAGTTTTGATATACATAGACACATTGTCAAAATGACATAAGTATAGGACTCAGAGCGAAGTACGTCAAAATGAAGATACCTAGAAACATGAAGCAAAAAAACCTTCGTGTGCTAGCAACATTGTGTCTTTTTGTGGGCAAGTCCTTTTTCTCTGGACTCCTCTGAGATCTGTCTGAAACATGGTTCACTGAAAATAAAAATCTTATGGGCAAATTATATTTTTACATATTGTAGTCACTAAGATTAATCTCATCTTTTCTCTGAAAAGACATATGGATGCTCTCAAAGAGATGAAAAACAGTATAAGCTTATAGTAACTTCTGCTTGGAGTGATAATGGAACCCAGTAAAACAGATTTCATCGTTAATTGTCCCTGCTGATGTCAAAGGTTTTGATTATATTATTATCAAAGCTTACTTAGAGCCCATATGGCTTGCTTTTTGCCCCTGAGTGTTACCCATATAAAAGACAATCTAAGAGAAAATTTATTTCCATGTAAATGTTTTGCAGTCACATAACACAGTAACAGCAGTGCATTTCAGTGTGCAAAAATCACAGAATACATCAAGCTGGAAGGGGATGATCCCACAAGGATCATTGAGTACAACTCCTGGCCCTGTACAGGACCACCCCAAAGAGTCACACTATATGCCTCAGAGTATAAAAATATATATGAGCAGATAGAAAATTTCAAGAATTAACATTAAGGAAAATCACTCAAAAAATTCAATTAGGAACAGAAGTTATTACACCTTGATGTAAGTAACCACCTACACAGACACGCAGGATCATTTGGTATGTAAGAGGCATTTGAGGAAAATCTAGTCCAAACTCTCCCCTTGGCAGAGACAAACTCACTTAGAGCAGGTTGCTTGTTCACTGATCAGATGAGTTTTAAACAACCCCTAGGAGAGGATTCTACAAAGTCTCTGGAAAACTTCTTCCACTGACTAACCAGCCTTATTGTGGAATTATTTATTTTTTTTTTAAATCCAGATGAAATTCGCCTTACTGCATCTTGTGTCCACCACTTGTTGGCTTTCTGCTATGTACATCTGCCAGAAGTCCGTATGACTACCTGTTAGGTATATGTGTATGGCAACTAGATCCCGCTCAGCTCTTTCTTCTTAAGACTGAATAAACCCAGTTCTCAGACTCTCTGTTTTGTTCACTTTCTCTCTTGTTTGCATGACTCTTAGTCACGTTCTTCAGTTCCCAACCATCAGCCTCTTATGGACTCATTCTACATTGTCAAGACCTACTTTGTACTGGCCAGCTAAGCTCTGGATGCAGTAACCCACTTATGGTCTCACAGGTGCTAAATAGAGGTAAGTGACCACTTACTTCAAACTTCTGTCTGTGTTCTTCCTGAGGTAGCTCACCATCCATCAGCCCCAGGCCACACTGCTGACTCATGTTCATGTTATTGTCCTCCAGGACCTGCTGCCCTTTACTGCAAGCCATCTCTCTCCCCTCTTTTCCTGAGGCAAGAGCCTGACCAGATTGTAATGGGGCATGGGGCTATTCCATCCCAGGTGCAGGACATTGCCTTTCTCCTTATGAACTTCATGAGGATTTTACCAATCCACTTCTCTAGTTTTGCAAGAGTTCTCTGAATTTTAGCCTTGCTTCCCAAAAATAAGCTGTTTTCTATCACAGCTTTTTAGAGTGCATTACATCCCATTGCTTATTTCCTTAAGAAAGGCATGATATACTTTCAAATCCAGTATTGTCCCTCCAGTATGTCACTCATAACTAGTTATTACTGAATTCTGAACATTGACCCACCATCCTTTGAGCCAGATGAAGTCTCTACAATTTGAAAATGACAGGTTTATGATCCTGATTTTCATTAAAGAATTATACTAAATAGAACAGGCTAATGGTAAGAACCAGGAAGAATTGCCAAAATAGTTGTAGGTTGTGGGTAGGTCAATAAGAGTAACTCGCAAGGAAGAAAAAAGATTCTGATATTAACTTCAAAAGTAGATACAGTTGGAAATCTTACAGACTTTCAGAGACTTATGATAACACCTTTTAGCTCAAAAGACACAATGTGTATCTTTGGGTGTTTTGTTGGGTTTGTTTGGGGTTTTTTGTGTGTTTGTTTACTTGGTTGAAGTTCCGTCTTTGTTTGTTTTGCTTCTTTGTCACTTTTGGGGGATTGTTTGTTATTTCTTTTATTGGTTTTGTTCTTTTTTTTTTTTAAAGACAATTAAGTCTGTGAATGCATTTCTGCTGAGTTTAATAGTCTTGCCTCAAAAGAATAGAACAAATTTCCCCACCTTTTTGAGTGTCTTTTGATCAATAACCTCATTCCTTTCTTTCTCCTGAGACTGCTCTAAGCAGTGCACACCTTTTATTGTGTCTATACCCAGCATCACTGGTCTCTCTAGTTCAGATCTCCTTGCTTTCTCTTGATCCTCTCCATAAATATGAACTCAAATGCTATCTGATTCAATAGAACAATGCAGACTCCTCCTCTAGCCAGAAAATTGCCTATATCATCATCAAATGTCTAATAACCTTATTTATGACAATAAAAATGATTACAGAAGAAGATGAAAATGAAATGTTCTTCATTATTTCCCTCATAACATGAGAAAATCAGCTTAATTTGTATCATAAAAGATTCAAAGTGTGACATTAAAAAAATATTCTTTATTAAGTACAGGAAGAAACTACCTAAATTTTCAGATTAATCCGTATTATTTTAAACAAGAAGGAGATGAAGAGATTTATTGGCAAATATCTGAATTATGCATGTTTCATAACTATCCGTATCATGATCTAGTCTCAAGACATTTTTTTTTTGGCCTGAGGAACTTCAAAATATCATAAAGCAACTGTTTGTCATGGCTTTGTTTCTAGGGTTTGTACAGCCAGAACCACACAGGGCCTCCAGACAGATCTTGCAGAAAAATTTGGCATACAGCAGGTCTAGTTGGGAGGTTTGGACTGCAGGAATTGATATTTTTTTTATATCTATCAATGAAGTGTTCTTTCGGAAGGGGTCTGAGTTGAGGCGTCACTGAGGGTTGTGGGTAGTTCTTATGCTGACAAAAACTCCTTTTGAAACATGCAAGAGGCTGGATTTTGTGACCTCCTGAGGTCCTTTCCAACCTGAATTATCCTATGAGCCTTTACTACATTTCCACCTTATCATCTCAAAAACAGAGTCTTTCTTTTGCTAATACTAGTCAGGTATGACGATTATAGTACACTGTTATGTGGCAGAGGGAGGAAACAGAGACTTGAATCACACACAGAATCACAGAACACATAAAGTTTGAATGGATGACTGAAGGTCTGACCTCCCTGCTGAAGCATGGTCAACCTAGAGCATAGTACTCAGGCTTGAGTCCAGAAGGCTTTTGAATACCTCCAGGGAAAGAGATTCCACAACCTCTCTAGGCAGCCCCTGCCAGTGCTCAGTCACATTCACAGTAAAGAAGTTCTTCCTCATATTCAGGTGGAACTTCTCACGTTCCAGGTTCTATTGCCTCTTAACCTATTGCTTGGCACCCCCAAGCTCTGTCCTGTTGACACCCTCCCTTCAGATACTTATAGACATTGATGAGGTCCCTTCTCAGTCTCAGAGTTTAACCTCTTATTCAGGCTAAACAAGCCCAGGTCCTTCAACCACTCCTAGTAAGAGAGATATTCAGGTCCCTCAATTACCTTTGTAGCCCTCCACTGGACCTGCTCCAGGAGCTTCATGTGTTTTTTGTACTGAGGAGCCCAGAATTGGACACAACACTCCAGATGTGGCCTCACCAGAGCTGAGTAGAGGGGCAGAAACACCTCCCTCAGCCTGCTGGCAATGCTCTCCCTAATGCATTCCAGGATCCCATTGGCCTTCTTGGTCACCAGGACATACTGCTAGTTCACGGGCAGCTTGTTGTCCATCACAACCCCCGGGGTCCTTCTCCCCACAGCGGCTTTTCACCTTTACTGGTGCATGGAGTTGTTCTTCCCAAGGTGCAGGACCCTGCATTTGTCTTTCTTGAACTTTGGACAGTTCTTCTCTGTCCATCTCTGCAACCAGTCCTTCTGAAGGTCTGCATGGCCCTCTGGGATATCAGTCACTCCTCTCAGATTTGTGTCACCAGCAAACTTACTGAGGAGGCCTCTGCTTCTACATCCTAGTCACAGATAGATAAGTTAAACAATATGGGGCCCAAATATTGTCTTATCAATAGTAATACCCAAAATAGTCCCAATGGCAGACTTAAGATTGTACTTCAACTCTACATTGTTGTTATTCTATGAATCCTTAATCAGAACAACCTTTTGTCAGGTAACTGCTACAGGCTATTTAAAGTGATGTTAAGATACTCTATTCTAATGACTAACAAAAGATATTCTATTCACAATGTTGTATACTCAGATGTTGCAATTGTACCTCCATTTACCTACATGAAAATTAGACACAGGGGGTTATTTAAAGACTTTTTATCTGCTCATCTGTAAAGATATATCAATGAATTTGTGTGAACAGGCAAGGAAGCCTCTACAAAAAAAGCCCAATGAAAAACACAGACAAAACACACCCCATACCCTCTGAACTAAATTATCAGGAATATAATTTAGTGAACACTCTACGTAACTTTCGTTGACCTCACCAAACCCTTTGACACTGTGAGCAGAAAAGGCCTGTGGCAGATCTTGGAATGATTAGGATGTCCTCCCAAATTCCTCAAAATGATCACCTTGTTACATGAGGATCAGCACAGCCAAGTCAGGTATGGTGATGCTCTCTCTGAGCCCTTTCCAACAACCAATGGTGTGTGTTTTCCAATAAACAAGGGTGTGTTCTCGCACCAACTCTATTCACAATCTTCTTCAGCATGATGCTCCAAAGGGCCACGACAGATTTCAATGAAGAAAATGGCACCTACATCCTGTATTGTACAGATGGAAGACTCTTCGACCTAAGGAGGCTGAAGACCCACACTAAGACCCTAGACCACCTTGTTCGTGAGCTGTTTTTTGCTGACGATGCTGCCCTTGTTGCCCACACAGAAACAGCTCTGCAGCGCTTAACATCCTGCTTTGCAGAGGCTGCTGAGCTTTTTGGGCTGGAAG
>VXAU01002360.1:98251-137296 GCA_013399695.1 Formicarius rufipectus | reverse complement strand
GCCACCAGCTTCTGCAAGAGAGGAGCCCCGAAGAAGAGATACAAGGACTGCCTGAAACAACACCTCAGCCTTGTCCACTTGATGGACCTTGACTACCATCAATGGTCCACTCTGGCCTCCAATCAGGAGACGTGGAGACACACAATCTATAATGCTGCTATTTCCTTTGAAACTGCACGCAGAATCAGGCTGGAGTAGAAAAGACACCACAGAAAGAACCGTGTCTTGACAGTACCATCTATGAAGACTTCCTGCTGTGCCTTTTGCAACTGGACTTGCTTATCTCACATTGGTCTTATCAGCCATCAGTGCGCTTGCAGCAAGAGCAGGTAAAACTCTCCCAAATCTTCGTTCACAAAGTCTAGCCATGATTGATTAATTGATGGTGAATTTAGTGAACAATACTAATAGACCACAGTTTTAGGGCAAAAACTGAAAAATAGCCTAGATGGGAAATTCAGGAAATCAGCATATAATTATACAAACTGGGCTTTCATTAGTTCACCAGGACAGGCATCACTGTTCTGGAAAAAAAGCAGTGGAATCTCTAATGACCTGAAGTTGCATAAACAATGATTTTTCTCAGCATCTGCCATGCAAGTGTCGTCCCATGTGCTCCATCAACATTGGCCCCTGATGGCAGCTCAGAGGAAACTACCCATGAACTTTTACTGAATTACTAGTGAAACTGGGTGAAATATCACCAAAATAAGCTCAAGATGTGAAGGCAATCTGTTACAGCTCTTTCAATTCATTTTTTCTTAGGCTGTCAGTTCAAGGAATACAAGGAATGCTGTCAGTAAGCATGGTTACAGAAAATTCAAGGCTCCTACATTTTCTGCAGAAAGATATTTGCACAAATGTTTACACTATATTTGCAAGTCATTCTTCATAAGATTTTCAGGCATCCAAATAAGGAAAAGAAACAACTATGCAATTTATGTAATCATAAACTACTGGTAGTGAAATCTTACTCAAGGCAAATATACTGAAGTCTGTTTACATAAGTTGATCAAACAATTCTCAACAACCAGATTTCTAAAAATCAAATTCTACTTGTGAGTAATTTACAAGTAAGAAAAGGTCATGCTTTGTTGATAAATGATTCATTATACATAGTCTGCTCAGTACAGCTCATTCACTTCATTAATAAGCAGCACAGATGACAATCTAATATTTTTAAATTTTCTTTTATATACACCCTTTCAGACATCTAGCTTTTGTTTCAAAGTTTCAGCAGTCTTCCTAGCTATGTGCCCAAGGTTTAAAAAAACACCTCTTTTTCTCAAATCTAAGTCCTCTACCATCTGCAGCTATCCACACAGTTCTCTCTTAGTAAAAAAAATGGTGATAGTTAAAAAGGTTGATTAATTAGTCAGAGAAAAGGCAACTTCCAAATTCATGGATTCAAGCACTCTTCCTCTAGTTCCTTCACATTTAATCCCCAGGATCTGATCTTGAGTATATAATCTAATTAGAGCTCATATACCATCACAGAGTCAGAGTGCCTTGGACATGTGCTCTTTTATTTTGTTTAAGACTTTTTTTTTTAGCTTCGGAGTCTACAGAAACACTTCCTTTGACATACACAAAGACTGTACATCTCATGGTGTTTTGTAAGTAGAAGATAGGTTTAAACGTATATCTCATCTTACAGTAGAGCCTTTTTTTTTTTTTTTCATGAGAAGCACCATTTACTGAGAGAGCAGCTGTGTATTGCACTAGAGCAAGTTTGATTGGTTTTAAGAAGCCACCTCATGTAGAGCCCATTACAGTAATCCAATTTTGATGGATGAAATCCAAATATACATGCTCTCCTGGTGATTGCTTGCCCTGAAAATATTAAAATACAATGAAAGAATTACAGTATTAAACAAATTTCCTTTTTGATATTCAATAGACATTGAAATAAGAAGCTCCCAAGTACATGGCAGAGCCCTTTACTTTAAGTAAGTAGTACAGTGTATATGCATAAGCTCACCACCAGCAAGACTTAACAAAGTTATTCTTATTAGCCACTCTGAGTGCTTTTCCTTCATGAAATACTGACCTTTTTCTACCTTATAATCAGCATTTATAGATGGCATGTCACTCTGTGACCAGTGCTGCATCACTTCTGTGCTCTGCATGTACCACTTGCACAAAAGGCCAAAGGAGTTTGCTCTTTTTGAAATGCCATCTGAAAAAACTGGACAATTATATGAAACATTCTCTATAAAATAAAGCAGGTCTTACTACCAGTTTTGTAGTCAGAAAGGGACATTTCATGTTAATAACTTCAAGATCCTTAACTGTAGGCATTTCATCACAGCAAAATAGTATTTGGACAATAAATATACTGAGAAACAAGCATGAGGACATTAAAGTGCACCAAGACTAGATTTGCTCCTTGCTTCCCACAGATACAAGCTATCTTGAGGATTTCAAGAGTGGTGAGCAATTTTTCCTTCTGTTTTTTCTTTAAAAAGAAAGAGCACCCCAAAAAAAATTTTTTTAAGTGATCTTTCCCTATATATGGCAGTTGCCATGGTTAGTGACATCTTAGGGCCAGGTTTTTCCAGCCACTTCTATTTCACTGAAGTTGATATCACAGATTAGGAAACCACAGCACAGATTTAAAATCCACTGAATCCCTAGCAGAATTTGGATATCTCATCTCATTTTAATGAGAAATCCAAACATTTATCTGTACTTCAACAGTTACCGTTTCTGAGACTCAGTTTCTCTTTTAAGGAAGTCTGCCTGAAAGAACATTTTGCTCTAGCACCTGTCACAACTATCAGAAGATCAAAATGTGAGGTTGGTGAGTTTGATTAAGTATCTGTAGTTACATATTAATTATATTTTGCAGGGATAACAGAAACATCATACAGTAAAACAGGTTTATTTTAAATCTCTATGATTAAATCACAAGGATATAGGAAAGATAGAAAGAAGGTGAAAGCAAGAAAGCAGTCAAGAAAGAGCAATCCACACAATTACATAACAAATGTAAGTATTAAAGGACTTAATTCAGTAAGAAGCAATTAAAAAACATTACATACTCGAGTTGTGTCACTAACTCTTTAATGACTCTAAATTTTTTACTGTATGAAGTGAGACATTGGCCAAGTGGAAACAACACTAACCACTTCAGTGAAGGAATTATAGTCTACGTCTATATCTATCATATCATAAAAATCATTTTTCATGTTGGATTGCAAGAAGATTCACAAAAAGAACCACAGCAGACAGAATTAATGAACTGCCCTCATTTAGTAGACAATAACTATATTATTGAAGTCACAAGGTAGAAAATTTAATAGAAACCATGCATTATTTGAAACTGCCCTTATTTTAGGGGTGTAAGAGACAGGAATTTACTGCACAATTCAACTTCAATTATTCAAATTATTCAGTTGTCTAATGGTAATAAGGTTAAAGAGTTTGAATCATGTTAGAAGAAACAGATTTGGGGAAACATACACAGCATATAGAAATACATGCCATAGAAGGAAGAGAGATTAAAGAATCTCTGATGCTCAACACAGCTGAGTTGGGTAGTAAACTTCATGAGACCTATATTATAATAGATTCAGTTATAAATAGTCATAAAGATAAGGATTAAAGTGGTAGATTTTGATCAAGCATTTATAGTGTATTCACTTCTCCCTAACAATAAATGTTCCTATTTTGTTTCCTGAATAGCTTAAGACAACATGTAAAGGTCAACATACAATTGAGATGTAATGCACTGTGTTTTCCGGCAGGAAAAAGTAAGGAGAGAAGGAGCATTGGTCTTACATGAATGTCTTTGCCAGTAAACTATTTCTGCTCCTCAAGAATATGACAGTTATAATTTGATAATTCCAATTTTATTGCAGCACTGCAAAGTCTGTCGATCGCTTTTGTTGCTTTCCTTCAGAGTAATCTGATCCATACTTGTATCTAAACATATTTTATATCTTTTTATGGCACTCATTCACAAGCTTGCTAGGATCTGTCATCCCACATGGCTGGTATCTTCCTGGTCATCAACAAACCCAGCCTTTTCAGAACAACTTCTGGCAGAAACATTTCATCACAAAGTAGAACAAACAAACATTAGTGTTCATTTTTTTAAACAGGAGAAAAATTTACAGATTACTAATACAAAATTCTGGGAAAGAATGCAGATATTAATAGTACATAACGTAATTGCCTTACTATTTCAAACTATCACAAGAATGTGATAGTGAAAATATTGATTTGCTCAATATCTATCCTTGTACAGCTAAGGATTGCTCCATAACTTATAAATCAACACACAGTTTGAGGATTTTCAAAAAGATTTGGCAGAAAATAATAAGTGGGAAGGATTATTGAAATATTGACATCTTGAAACATATAGTTGCCATCTTCTAAAAGTTTCATCTCTACAAAGATGATCCTCGACATATAATTTAACTCTAAACAGTATCCTTGAAAGGTCTTTTAATATTGAGATGCAGAAAACTGTCCAAGAAATCCATAATAAGAAAAGAAAGTGTAGGTGGAACAACCAAAGATGCATTATGGGAGACCTGCAAAAGTGCAACCAATATTAAATATTTTTATCTTCATGTATGAAGAAATTCAGGAAGAAAACAGAAAATAACAAGACAGGGTATATCTATCATGTTCACACACAGCTCAAAAAAACAAACAAACAAACAAAAAATAAAAACAAACAAACAACAACAAAAAAAAGACCATGACTAACAACATAAGAAAATAAAAAGCAACATAAAAAAGAATATAAGGTTAATTATCTAAATCTGCAGCAATATCCAGTGATTTCTAAATAAAAAGTAATGTAGATATTCAGGAAAAGTGTGATGTGCAGCCCACTGAAGTACTGCATAAGTGTTGATTAGCTGTATGAAAAAAACGGGTATGCTATGACAAACTACTCAAAAGAAACAAGAAAAAAAAATCTTGTTTAATTTATTAAATGCAGTGTTAGACTCATGCATTTACAGCAATGGATTATTATCTAGTACTATAACTGCCTGTAAAAAGAAATTGAAACAAATGAAATGTATATATGCTTGTATTGATATATTGATACTAAATGCAAAGTAATAACACTCTAGTTATATGATAGTAAATTATACTTTAGTAAAGCTAACATGAAAAAAAATCCAGAAATACTATATTGCCATAACACATATTTTTAAATAGTTTTTTTATTGCAGCACATCCAGCATTTGTTGCTGCAATACATATTGAAGCCTACAATTTTTAGGGATGATCAATAACTGTATCTTGCTACTATGCAAAGATTTGATGTATCTTTTTCCACTATCTTGCACCTTTTAGCATCAGTTATCTGTATTTTTACAAGGCAATAGTAAACAAATTTTAAAATTACACTATTCCATCTGAGAATATAGAAAAAATCAGAACTCATCTAACAAGGAGAAAAGCAGAATTCAGATCATCTGGAACAAGAATCAAGTTCAATGCTTTGTCCTCTGATACCCTGTATGAAGGGACAACTTAGATTTCTATATCGTTTTCATGTTCTTAGCAAAAAAAACCAACCAACCAAACAAACAAACAAAAAAATTTAGTGCATTGTATTGGTTTTCTCTGGGGTAATGTTCTTCACAGTAACTAGTATGGGGCTATGTTTTGGATTTTGCTGACAAGTGTCAACAACACAAGGATAATTTTGTATGCTGAGCAGTGTTGACACAGTCAAGATCTTTTCTACATCTCACCCCACCAGCAAGGAGACTGAGGGTGCACAGGAGTTTGGGAGGGGACATAGCAGGCACAGTTGACTGTAATTGACCAAAGGGGTATTCCATACCATAGAACATCATGCTGAGCATACAAAGTTGGGGGAAGGACAAAGAGAGGGACATTTGCAGTAATAACATTTTTCTTCCCAAGTCTCTGTTACACATGATGGGGCCCTGCTTTTCTGAAGATGGCTGAACATCTATCTGCCCATGGGGGTGGTATGCTTTCCATGTTTTTTGTACAAGGCTTTTTCTTTACCTATTAAACTGTCTTCATCTCAATCCACAAGTTTTCTAATTTTTGCTCTTCTGATTTCATCCCCATCTCAAAACTAGAAAATTAGCAAGGAGGTGTATGGGAACCCCCATGCAGCTGGGGTTCAACCACATATAAGCAAACTGGCCAAGAGACCTCACATAAGCACTTTTAATTTAGTTAAACTATGAACAGTTCCTTCATTAACAAAGTCATTATTATTTTTGTCATGCCTTTCTCAGTGGTTTTATTTATTTAAAAATATTAAAAATATTCTACAAGCATACAACATCTTTCTCCTTTCTCATTGAGTCTTATGTACATTTTTGGCTGTTGGATCCTCCATCAAAGCTGGTAAAAGTGTTTTAAAGAAGTTGCTTTGCTGCAATGCTTGTGACAGAGACAATTTGTTGCAGCAGAGATTTCAGTACTCTGTACAGTGGCTATCAGAGCAAAGCAAAACGTACACAGTCTTAGAGATACTGTATTTAAATCTGGCACCATGTTCAAAGATTGATTTGTATAATTCACCCTGTCCTTAAGCACAACTCTGAATGTCATGGCTGTTTATTCAAAGGTCTTTTTAAAAAACCAACCTGGATTCTCTATTTTGTTAGTTTTATAATGAAACTCTTTGTAATAAAAACAGGTAATGTAAAAAAACATTTTGCTGTGTGCTGCAACCCACTATTACATCAAAGATATATATAAGGAGATATATCAATATGCCAATTACCTTTAATTAAATGAATATCATCTCTTTAGAATCAAGTCTTTGCCAAAATACAAAAAGATGTGCTGCAAGTTGGCTAGCCAACCTTTCATCAATTGGCTGATTGCTGACAGCTCAGTGGTACATTAATCAAGAGCTAGAGTGCAATTTGCTAACATACTGGGAAAATTATTTCTGGCACCAAACTGCACCTGTATGTTATAAGAAAATGTTTTTATATATTTCCACAACCAGAGTAATGACATCAACAGGATAAATCTTGTTGTCAAGTCTTGTATGCACACCACTGCATTAGTATAGCAGTGAAAAAATTTGATTTGTCTAAATAGATCCTAAAGAACAAAGCCAGAAGAGCAAACTGATAAACTCTGAAAGTCAGTAGATAGCATTTACAAAAGACCCTATGTAGCTTAAAAGTTCAAAGCCATTAATAAGTGGAAAAAATAAAGACTTCTGTACATAACTCCCTAGTGGAGAGAGGCCTCTGAATCCTAAGAGTGTCAAGACTGACAAATGTATGTTTCATCATTTCTGTACTGAGTAGTTAGTTCCAGACTTTCCTCTCCTCCTTGGAGTTCAAAGATCCCATTACATCTTTCTGCAATCCCATTCCTAGACAGTATATATGACTTCAGGCATATGAATTCTACTGCAGGACCAGGAAGCTAAAAGTTAGGGACTCTGGTGTCTTTGGAACAATTACAAAAATTTGAATACTGAAGAGAGAACTTACGCATAGAATAAAGAATATCTCCTTAGATTCCTTAACTGGGGAGAAAAAGCACTTCAAGAAATTAACATATCTCATTAAAATCAATATCATATGGCATCTTCCTTCATGAAATACTTGGTTGAAAAGGATTCTTCTGTGCCTCAGTTACATGGTGTGAATTTTCTGTAGATATCCTAGGGCAAACTACCATCTAAATTATTTTATCCCCATACCTCCTGCAGTGATATGGCAGAAGTCTTCATTCCTTCAACATGGATTCACTAAGGGAAAATCATATTTGACTCATCTGATAGCCTTCTGTGATAGCAGGGCAGAACAGTTCTAGGAGAGGAGAGTAGTGGATGTTGTCTGCCTCAACTTCAGCAATGTTTTTGACACCATCCCCCATAATATCCTCATAGGTAAGCCCAGGAAATATGGGTTAAACGAATGGACGTTGCCTGAATTTCCAAAATTTTTTCAATTACTATTATGCTATGTA
This sequence comes from Formicarius rufipectus, assembly GCA_013399695.1. Classification (NCBI taxonomy): domain Eukaryota; kingdom Metazoa; phylum Chordata; class Aves; order Passeriformes; family Formicariidae; genus Formicarius; species Formicarius rufipectus. Next base: position 129,346 of record VXAU01002360.1, on the reverse strand, counting down.
CAACTTATATTTAATTTTTAAATTATTTTAAAGACACGCCATATGAAAAGATACAAATAAGCATTGAATTTTGAATGCAAGTAGAATCCTATGTGATAAGTTCTTTCTTCCTTCAGACATATTTGTAGTAAATTCTGTGGAGTATATGCAGGAAAATGGACCCTCTGTGAACATCTTTGTGAACAATCCATGTAACAGTTCCCAAGAGACCCAGGCCTTTGTTTGCATACCTTTGGACACTAGTAAAGGGATAGTTTATAGCTTTGAGATAGGTTTTTATCTGCACCTGTTCATTAAAAAGAAAGCTGCAAGCCCTCCCGAATTCCTATGAGAGGTCCCTGGAAAGAGTCCATGGGGTGGACTTCATGCGGAGCGAATTAACACCAAGAGCAATGGACTAAAGAGCATGAAATGCATAAACATGAAGCTACTGAGCTATCCAATCACTTTGTATAATCACATAACCAGAAGACACATCCTTTATAAAAGCAGAACCATGTGTGTAATAAAGGTGCTTCTCTATTTGATCATATTAGTCAGTTGTGTGTTGTACCTGAACTCCTTCACCTATAAAATTCAATACTTGCATGCGGACTAGAGCAAATACAATTAAATTCAAATTATTTTTATCTGCACAAGAAGTCACACTGAATTAGGATAGAAAAAATGTCTTTTTTCCCCTCCATTTTAGGTTTATTTCATAGAAAATATTTTCTGAAGACTATTTGGGACTTTAATCTGCTAAATTATTGACACAGGTCATAATCTGTTTTATATGGTCCATTTACTAATTTATTTCATAAACTAAAATGAAATTTCACTTTGAAAAAAATTGAACTTTTCAACTCTGAATTCCCATACTTTCAGAGATTCAGAAAATCTCTGATAACTACTACACCAATTGATTGGAAAAGCCAGTTACATCAGCACAAATGCAAAAACAGAGGTACTGCTTTCAAAACAATGAAATCTAAGAAAATGCTGCCTAACAGATATATTGACATTATTTTTCAACACTTTTAGTTTGCACTATGTCTGACAATGACTATTTAAATATTTGCATTTCACTTCCAGTAGGTTATGAGCCATTAATTAGACTAGTTTTCAGAAGACTAGAATTTGGACTATCCTATGTTGTCCTGGTCTCAGGCTATGTAAAATGTCTTTAATGGACAGCTAAAAGGCAAAAAACCAACTCTAGCACTTTCTTTCCTATTTAAAGGAAGGAGAATAAGTCCAAGAGACAAGCAGGTAATTTATAGTTAAACATTTTCCTCTGATCTGTATATTGCTTTTTCTATTTCAAGATAATTTGATTAAGGGAGAGCCAAATGAATAAGGTTTTTCTTTAGACAGTTAACCAGGAAACATAATAGCAGAGGTCTAATTTATTATTGTTATTATTATTATTATTGATTGATTGATTTCCAACTGATATACATAACTGACTCAAAATAACAGATGATCTGAATTAAATCTGAAATATTTGAGCATGCTTAATATGGGTTTTCCAGTGCTAAGAACCTGAATAGTTTCAACTACTTTCAATACCACTGAAAATGTAAGTGAAATTGTATTATGGCTTCACAAGTTATTTTGTGTCAGTTGAACTTCAGTAACTGACAATATGGATGCTGTTACCCCACTGCAAACATGAAGAAAAATGCTGTAACTTCTGTCCTCTCTTGTTAAGACTTAAGCAAATGCCTTCCATATTACATTTCCTGTCAGTTACACAGTCAAAGTACAAAGTAATTACCTACATCCGATTTAGTGATTTTGTTGCCTTTTATAAAACATCAGGAGAAATGGCAGCTGTGCAGAGTGATTCATCTCATTCTAAAATAGACAGTTACAGTATATCCAAAGATATATGCCTTAAAATTACCTATTTCCTTTTTTTCTAGGGAACCTACCATCTACTGTATCTACCAGTTTAGATGCAAACATCTAACCAAATTTGCATGAGACAAGCACAGCCATGGTTATAGCAACTCAGTTTACACATGACAATTCATCTCTGGCAATAATTTATTTGTGTATTTGAGCTGCAAAGACTTTTTCTATGTAAAGAGAGAGAAATGTACTGTTGGTTTAAAGCCCTTATTGCTGATATATCCACCACACTGACTATGAAACACAAAAACATGAATCATGGTTTCAAGAACTGGCACTGACTTCAGTCCTTCTGGTGCTCCAAGGAGACACAGGTCTATGCTCCTCATGGAAAGCAAGACCTGTGGGTAAAAAAACAACAACAACAACAACAAAAACAAACAAACAAACAACTCACCAAATAAAAACAAACAAACAAAAACCACAACAACAACAAAAACAAAAGCAAAAAAACAAAAACCATTTGCAGCTTCTTAAATTGTAAGGTCGGATTATACACTGCATTTAACTGAGTTCAGTGGGAAATATACAATAGAGTAGCCTAGTAAGATAACCAATGCTGGTCTTCCCTATATTGTCACACACTTTCATGCTTTCTTTTATACTTAGAAGTTGGGAAACGTTGAACAGCAGAATTGGACTAATGTGAGAGGCTGAAATTCACACTGAACAGCATGAAAATATTCATCTCAACTGATAGGCCATAATGGGCCATCATGGACTCAACTGTGCTGACACAACAGGCTTAGGTGTCAAAGACTCCTGAAATGTCCTGTGATACAGTATAACATCAACCATCGTAAAACTCCCTGATGAGCGGAAGGTACCAGCAACATTTCTACCTAGCCCAAGTATAATAAATAAACCTGGACTTCTTCCCTTATCAGCTGGGGCTTCTTCCCTCACCACAGGGGCTTCTTCTGTCACCATGCAGACTTCTTCCCCTTGCACATGAATTCCTTTCACCATACAGGACTTTTCTGTCCACCACAACCTTCACAGACTTCCCTCAGCACACAGACTTCTTCCATCACCACATGGGTTTCTTCCCTCACTACCGTGGGCTTCCTTGATGGTTCCAGAACATCATTTTGAGGACTGGAACAGGATCAACAGGATGCTATTGGAATCCATGGAATGGTGATATTTTTTCTACTTAATCTATCTCTTTGTCACTCCCCTTCTCTCCATCCCTTCTTTTTTACTATTCTATCTATCTCCACCTCACATTTATTGTTAAATAAAATCTGTACTATTGACTTTGGCATATGGTCTCATTTGCACCTTAATTTGTTCAAAAGTAACTAATAATTTAAAGAACCTGATCATAACAACTAGGCATACATCTTACTCGATATGTACACAGTACTGTGACAAAGAGGAGCAATTATAAAACAAAACAACAAAATTAATAAGAAACAATAAATCATCATCAGTTTAGTTGGCCAACAATTTTCAAGGTTTACTCATTCTTCAAAATTCTGTTGCAGCATAGAAAGGTTTAATCTTGATGGATCAATTTCACAGAAAACCCTGACTTCTCTGATCCAAAACTTTAATGTGCATAGTGTCTTGACTATTTTTGCAGGACAAATGCTGCCACAAGTCAACTACCAATGAATTTACATCAGTTAAAGAAGGACATTGAATTAAACGGCAAAAACCCTCTACATAAAAATATAAAAAATATATATAAAGATATCAGTTCCAGGTAACTTAGAAATTATTCAAAGTGGTTTAAAAGAACATAAGTAGTATATAATTTATCTTAAGAACTAAAATACCTCCTTCATTGCTAAAACAAAATTGCTGTTGATGTCTCATCTAAGACTGTGATTAATGGTTTTCAGAAACAATACTGCTGAGATATAATATGTTTTGCAGGGTGGATCCTGGATTTCAGTTACTTAGGAGATTATCTCCTAATTGGTATTCTTTATTTGAATTCATAACATCACCATTGTAGCAACAGTTAAGCTGCATCTAATGATGCACTTCCTTATAACCACACATTTTTTGAGCCTTATAATTTTGTATAAATTCTCTGCTCATAAAGTTATTCTTAGTCCAAAGAAGACATTCTGGAACAGTCTGGCACAACACCACTTGACTGCTTAGGATTTGCATGTTCAAAAATGTGCTACTTCTTTTACCTCCTTTTAGATGACACATTAACATACTTGTCATCTTATGGTGCTCAAAACTCCCCAGATTTTTTAAGGCGCCAGCTTGCAGTGCTCAACAAGAAAAAATGCTTCTGACACATTTGGGAGACTGCTTAGAAAAAACACAGGTTTAAGTGTTGCTCAATTAGGGAAAGGTCAGTGATACTTGAAACTGTCCAAAAGGAGCAATGATGCTGAAGAAACTATCAAGATTTGTTACATTTTCCAGTCAGTCAAAAGGGACCAGTCCACTGGCACAGAAAATCCTGCTGCTTCTTCTTTCTCTCTCAGAACAAAGTAGACATAAATTTGTTTATAGTGGCTGGAAAAAAATATTTACCTGTCTTAAACAATCATTATCCTGTAAGGATACTACAGTTACACAGATGACCACGTTTATCAACATCTGACACTTGGCCACAGCTCAGTGGGCTTGAATCTAGGCATTCTGCAGTGAAATATGGGTCTAGACATCTAGCTGCTACTCTCACGTGATCCCCAGTCTAACGGTTTAGTGACAGTGTCAAACTAATTAAGCACCTCAGAAAAACAGCTGTAGAATCCAATCCAGCCTCCTGAATAATGCCAGTGAGGCATAAGCTGTCATCTTCTCACATTTGCTCAACAGAAAACCAAAACCACTGATGTCAGAGTCATTGGGAATTTGCAGATGTAGAGGGAAAGAACAACTAAACAAACCCCAAAACCACACCAAAAAAATCCAAAGCCAACCCAAGAGAACATCCTCAGTGTGATTTGTTCTTCCAGCACTTGCTGAGTCTTCACAAAAATGAAGACGTGTATACCACAAGGAGAAAGAATGGTCACAAACAGAGGCAATATCATGAGAAAGATCTTCCTTGTCTTATAAGGCTGTCACTCCAACTGGCATATACTATCAAGCAATAAGCAACAACTTCTCCAGATCCCAGAAAAAAAGAGAGATAAATGGCATTGAATTGGCTATGTCTCCCCAAAATGTCTCAAAGAAACAACAGCAACAGCAGGCTGAGCAGCTGAGCTCTCAGAGTCTGGGCTCAGAAACTCAGAGAGAAAGGAAAGATTTATTTCCATCTGGTAACAATGATGTTGATGTTTTGGAGAGACCCACTGGGCTATGCAGCAGCACCTAGCAATTCTAAAACTAGATGGACATAATGAGGTAGCTTATTGACTGGTCTACTTATAAACTTTAAAATTCTACCTTATGTTTATGTTGTAATTGCAATCATATTTGGCAGAAAAAGGATGAGGGAAAAGGAACCTTTAAGAGGCTAATATGAGCCAAACTGAAGTAGTCACTGTCATCTGCTGTCTTGTTATATTATTCAGGGACTCCTGTTATACAGTATGGATTGCCTAAGATTTGGATGCTGAATGTAGCAACCCTCTATCATGATGCCTGGCACTGACTGACTGCTGAAAAACACAGAAACCTTGGTGGTTGACAACCTCTATATATTCACAGGACAGCAACAATATGTACATACAAGTTTCTCCACTTTGCCTCTGCCAAAATATCACTATGCTCTGAAGCTCCTCATAGGTATACAGCAATAGTGGAAACTCCATTCCCATTAAAATACTTCGTTCTCTACAGGCTGCTAATTATTGAGAGCAGAAGTAACTTGAGAGAGACAAATACTCCTGTAATTTTGCATAGAGGTTTGAGACAGCATGGCAGGGCAGAGAGACTTCATGCTTGCAGCCATAACCAAACCCAGAAAATACTGAGGTACAAATAGGGTTGTTCACCACACAGTGGACATACAGACTTCAAAGAATCCAACAAATTCAGGAGCTGACTGCTGAACCCTAAGGTTTTGTAGTTTTCACATCAAGAACAGATATGACTATGAAATATTTTATCAATTTTTACTGAAAATGTCAACTGGAATTTCTAGCTAGCTGGAAATCTGAAATTCAGTGTAGAAATCTGATGTCTTACTGTCATTTTTACTCTAAAATTTGTTGGTTGACCATTGTTTGAAGTCTCCCACACTTAAACAATTCAACAGTAGTTGATCTCTTTACATAGTGCAATACATGCCTTTAAACATGCTAATGTGATTCTGATTGCACATCTCCTCTTTCTAAACCATAGATTAACATTTTTGTAAGTCATAAAGAGCAGACCCAACTAAAAGGTGAGTACATTGCAAGTGCTAAATGTTACACAATCAATGTATATAATAATGTCTAAGTTTAGAGGGAATTACGAAATTTTGGACTAGAAACCAAAGAAGGAGACAAGCCTCCTTTAAATTTAAAATAAAATTTAATTAGGGTATGATAATAGAAAGGATAACAGTTCTTAACTACACTATATATATCTATATATCTATATACCTATTCAAGAGAAACATAGCAACCAGAACGAAACGATCAGCTTGCAATTAACCCTCTGAACATGATGCATTGGGTGCAGTAATATTTATGGACAGCAAGTGGTGATCTCACTCCTCGCCCAGTGCGGGGCTGCCCCCCAGGGGTGGAGAGGTTTGGCATGTCTCTCTGGGATGGGCAGCGTGGAATCAGGGGGAAACACCACACTGAGAGGGAGGAGCTTGGATCCTTTTCCATGGGCAAAACTCTCTCCTAGTCCTTGGCTGGAGAAGGGACGGTGCGCTGAGCTGGGCTGGATGGAGCAGGGCTCCTCGTGCCCTGGCTGGCAACTGTCTGTTCCCTCAAGCAACCTACCGCAAAGGCCCCGGGTAGCAAATCTCTCTCTCTCTCTGTCTCTCTCTCTGAAGCACTGGGAACTCCTAAAATCCGGGGATTGGAAATGGAAGAAAGGGAAGGAGACCAAACCCGCAGGACAGAGGCTCTCTGAAGGAGACATCTCTGTCTCCCCCACAGCAGTCCTCCTTCTCTGCCAGACAAAAAACCAGTGCCCCTTCCCCTTCACCACACCCATCCCAATGATTGAAGTTGCTAGGTAACCCACCTTCACTCATCATCTACTTCTTTGTTATCTAGCAGTGGGGAAAGATAAGGGCCATTAACTCCTAATTCATTGGTAGGGGAAAGGAAAATTCCAACAGTTCCTAAAAAACTATAACAAATATGTAAATTAATAGATTCAGTGAAGGAAACACCTGTCTGCATTCTTCGCCTTTTTTTCTTCCCTTTCATTCTAAAAGGCATGAATAATAAACTTGAAGCCAAATTCAGTGTCTGGAGAAAACACTCCACTATGTTAACCCAGCAACAAAAAGAACAATAAACAGCTATTATCAAAATAAGCCTTCAGGATTCTTCAGAGCATAAGACAATTCCTCATTTTGAGGTGAAACCCTCACTCTTTACCTGCCTTCCTTATTTTTTTTTCCTCAGATCTAAATTGGTTTTCTTCCAGAGAACAACCTGCTTTATTTCACCTTCTAACTCCAATAAATACAAGTGCTATGTATACTAACTAGGTTTCTGTGTCAAGGGGCACTGAAAATATGCTAGTATTGTGAAAAAGACAAATGGGAAATCCTTGATTTGGCAGGATGTTCTTGTCAGTAAAGAAGAAACAAAAACCACATGAAGACTGAGAAGCTTATCAAAGGATCACATGGAATCACATGGAATTGTATTACTTTAAAAGCTCTAAAACAAATCTCAGAAATACCTAGCAGGCAAATGAGGAATTTTTTTGCTTGTTTCTTAGAGCTTTTGTTGTTGCATTTTACAGCATGATATGAAGCCTAGGAACACATTATAGTCATTTGTAGTAGTTTTTAAGACTTGGTAAGTGTCTGTCTTTTGCATAAAGCTATTGGATGAGGCTTTGCTTTCTGGCATAGCTTGTTACTGTTTGATAGCATTTTAAAAGCACACTGTGCTTGAACTATCAACACACAATAATTGTTAGCTTTATGCTCCACTAGTTACTTTGTTATGTGCAATGGAATAATTACTATGAAGTTTTGTATTGTGGCACTTTTGTCACAGTTGCTTATTAGATACGAAGCCTCTTTTTGAACTTTTTATTTGCTTTCTTTGGTGTCCCTTCCATGGCATTCACAATGTACTGCAATGTAATTGGAAATTGGACCAGGGAACATTAAAGGAAATTTCAGTGATTCCAGTCATTAGAAATTTTCCCTCTCTGGAATGTAAGTGGGGTTCTTTACTGAGGGGTAATTTGTTTGATTTGGGCTTAAAGCATGTGTGTATTTATACCAATTTTATGAAATAAAGCACTGGGGGAAAAGTAGTATCTAGTGATTTTTACTTGCAAACATCTCACACTACTAAGATTATAACATGGATACTAATGTGCAACCCAGGAAACAGTGAAAAAATAAAACATCCATTAAATATTTAAGAAAATATTAATAGATTTTATTTAAAGCTGCTTCAGAAGGGGAAAAAGAAAAACGCGTAAATTTGGGGTTCAGGGAGCAAACTAGATAATTAAAGTTCTTAAAATTTAAGCCTGTGTTTACTGCTTGTTGATTTTGGGGGGTTAGGAAGTAAAATGTGCACTACTGGTGATCATGTAGTCCAACGTCCCTGAAAAAGCAGATTCATCTAGAGAAGGCTGCACATCTAGGTGGGTTTTGAATATCTCTGGAGACAGAGAATTGGCAATCTTCCTGGGCAGCCTGTGCCAGTGCTTTGTCACCTTCACAGTAAAGAAGTTTTTCCTCATGCAGAAGGAACTCCTGTGTTTCAATTTTCATAATCGTGAAGATGATTAAGAGACAGGATGCCAGCTAGAAGGAGAAACTGAGAGAGCTGGAACTGGGGCTTAAGTCTGCAACAATGTGTATAATTACTTAATAAGGGTGTGTTCGTGTTCATATATGTGTGTGTATAAATAAGGTAAAAAACAGGAAACATAAGAGTAAAATAAATACAGGACATTGCACTTAAATACAGGGGAAAAATCTGGACAGTGAAGGTGATGAAACCCTGGAACAGGTTGCACAGAGAAGTTGTGGAATTTCCATACTTGGACGCATTCAAAACTCATGAATTTTGGCAACTTTCCTAGCTAATCAATGTTTTGAGTGTTGAACTAGATGTTCTCTAAAAGCGCCTTGTGGCCTCAACTATGTTGTCGTTTTGTGCATCTATCAGATGTAACAGAACTACAATATCTCTGATGTTTTTGAAAAAAGCAAACTACAAATCCATGTCCCTTAATATTTCCCTGTTATCTTTTCTGAAAAGTCAGGTTTCAAATTCTGACTTCACCTGTTCACCTGATTTAGATAATTAGTTGGTTTTGCCACACAAAGACAACTGTGAGGCAAACAAAATACATTTTATTAAAAAAACAATAGGTCATGATTGAAATAATTTTCAACTTTTTACTACTTCTTGCTCATTTAAATTTTTTTTTGTTATTAATTTCCCCTCTGATTTTAACTGTCACAAGTTCCAATTTTACAGAAACTATTTCTGCCCACAACATATTCATAACAACCAGAACTGGAGCAGCTCAGTCCCTAGAACTACAGGTTTTTTATTCCCTTGTGAGAATCTTTGAGAAATATAAATTAAAATTAGTTTCAGTGCATTGAATTAATTATTCCATTTATTGGTTATTATCTTGCTTTGTGGTTTTATGTGCCTCTGAACTGTAGATGAAATTAGAAGAGAGAATCAGCTAATTAATCTTGGGCTTCCAAAAGAGACAAAAAGGTTTGAACGATGAGAAGAAAGGTAAAAATTTGGAAAAAAAACCAAAACAAACAAACAAACAAAAACAAAACAAACAAAAACAAACAAACAAATAACCGAACAAAAAAACTAAACTTTAAAAGAGCATACACCTATACAAAATATAAATTTAGTTCATGTTTATGCCTTGCAATTATTCAGCATCTGTGGGTATATCTGTATATGTATGTGTAGAAATTTAATGCATTGGCAGAAAATTTCATGTTTTTATAGCACTGCAGATATTATGAATAAAATATTTAATTCAGGAGGCTGAGATAGGATTTGCTAAATTATTTCACTGACCTTTTTCGATACATGTTGGCCCACAGTGGAGGCATGAGCTCTGCCAAAAGAATTTTCAAACAAAAACATAATTTGCCAGTCACAAGACAAAGATAGTTGTTCAGAAGTAGATACTATTCAAAACAGGCACCAGGGACAGAAATTTAGAACTGGCACATATGAAGATAATTCTTATACTCAAGTAACATATGACATTTGTCTAAAATGAATTATGGCAAATTATGATCTAGCAGAGATTTTTGGTAGATATTCTGTATAGGGTAGCACCAAGCTAGGCATGAGACCCACTAGTTTGACACTTCACACAGCATAAAAAAATTAATTCTGTCCAAAGAAACCATGCCACATTAACATTGCCAAGCTGTGTCTTGTCTCTGTGTCATATCTGTTAAACCTTAGTTTAAACCTTAGGCTGGCTCTTGTTTGAAGCTGGACATGAATCTTGCAATCCACATCACATGGTGATGCACATCATGGACTTAATAATGCTGATCTCTACATACCTAGACACCTCTTCCTATTTCACAGTGAGGACATACCATGGAACAAGAGAGCTTCTTAGACCAATACCTGTACCAATTCTGCTCTAGGTTATATATGTAAAACTGTACTTGCTATAACTTACAAAATACATTCTCTCATATCAGGAGAAAGACACCTATATTACCATCAGTAAATCCATAGAGAGCCTACCCCTTAAGGTAGAAATATATAGTATACCCATAGCATTACCTGTAATATAATATCTTTCACTGTATTTAAAAACAGACATGAAGTAGGGCTACATTTACCTCTAGTTAAATTATATTGGTCTATATGAAAAATATACCAGTGCCTCTAGGTACTGAGAGACATAATGATTTATGCAAAATACTGATAGTCTTAATACTTTATATGCATGTTTCATGAATTATGGTATGCCTGCATGATTTTACTGAAGATACATATCATGTTTTGAAATCTTCTCATAGTGCTTCTGATTTTGTAAGAGATATATCAGTAACCTGTTTTGAAAGAGATTCTTTTTCTTTGGACTAATTCATATCTTATATTCATTTGAATAAGTCTAAGGCCAGGAAAATTGTGTTTTGGCAAGAGCTGAATTAATAAACACATCCAGAACTGACTATGTCCTAAAATATTCCAAACCTAACCCTCTAGCAAGTGGGGCATTTAAGCACAAATTAATGAAGATGCATCTAGATGATCTGGCAGTTTGGCTGCAGTAATTTAGTGAGATGAGATTTAATGAAGACCAAGATAATACTCAGTACAAATATAAACAAGAAATCTTCTCTACTAAACCATAAAGGAAAAGATTTAGGAGCATGCAGAGGGTAATTGTAAATAAATCAAATTAACTCCCGATACAATGAATTTTGAAAAGTTCCACTCTGGGATTTATGTTCATATAACAACATTGTAGAGAGGAAAAATTATCCTTGTGGTTCTACTTCACTATTCTTCTGTAGGCACTTAAGGACAAGAACAAGTTGTTCTCACAAGTGTCAATCTGTAAAATTATTATATGTATTCATGTACATTCCAGGAATGAGTAGCTTCAAATGCTAATTTCCACACAGCAGTGGTAAGTATTAAAAAAAAAATAAACTCAGTTTACAGGATTGTTTGTTTCTAATATAATAGTCACAATTCAGGAGCGGATGGGGTTTTGGTTGGGGTTTTTTTGTTTGGTTAGTATTTAATTTTAGTTTTATTATAACCCAGACAGATTAAAACTAGCATAGGCAGTTTGTTACAGGCTTTGGCTAGAACTTTGAAGTGAGTCCACATGAATTTTTCTTGAAGTAAACATACTAAAACCATCAAAAAACTATGAGTAACTAAAGGTACATTGGAATGCAAGTTTAAATAGTATAACTAGAGTAATATGTTCATATATTGCTAGGGCTGGCATAGTCCTCTCTCTCTCCTGTGGTCTTCTACTTAAATGCAGGCAAGACAGAACAAACAAGCGGTGTTTGTTCCCACTTCTCAATAACATCTTTTTGGAAAATCAGAGTAAATGAAAATACATACATTCCATAAGCAGTGGCCAAGTGAAAAACAACAAAAAAAATTTTAAAAGATACATCAGTCACAGTAGTATGCCATCAAGCCAATCTGCTGCCTCAAGGTTCTCTCTGTCAGTAGCACGTTTCCAATCTACTAACTGTGAATGAAATGCCACTTCTCTGTGCAGGCTTGAAGACGTAAACCACATTCTCCCAAAAACTCCATTCCTCCCATAGCTGGAACATCACTTTTCTTAACATATTTCTATCTTTATGTTTCCTGTGGAAACTCTTAATAGTAATTTTCCTCAGATCCTGGGATCAGTCCCTCTCCCTTACTCTAAGTGTGGAGATTCCTGCATCCTTCTTTTTAGATGCTCTTCCTACAGGTTAATTTTACAATCCAGACAGTAGAAAGAAGCATGATCTCTTGACTCACTGCCCCAGTAGCTTTTCTTTTTTTCAGGCAACCTGACAATAATTCAGCTGGTCAGTTTTACATGCTTATTTGAGAATATAATGAAGTATAGTCTAAGAATGCTTAAGGCAACCTAGGATAATTGTCTCAGGCTTGGACCTCTGAAGGTACATTAAATGTATTGCACTCCTCATAGTTTAATATGCAGTTCATTGTGTAGTAGATGTGTTATCCAAAAGTCAACCATTAAACTACACAGGAAGGAATATTATGCTGACACAGCTCTTTCTCCACAGTTTGCCCACAGACAGTGAAGTCTTTTGCTTTCCCATTTTTTTTTTAATCTAATATTTTAACCAGTTTAAACACATTTTCACCTCAGTGTTTTCATGTATTCTTTTCCCATTCATCAGTGTGGTTTATGGATCATGATCATCATGATCATCATCATGGCTAGACTTTGTGAACGAAGAGTTGGGAGAGTTTTACCCACGCTTGCTGCAAGCTCACTGATGGCTGATAAGGCCTATGCAACATAGTCAAGTCCAGTTGCAAAAGGCACAACAGAAAGTTTCCATAGGTGGTACTGTCAAGACGCAGTTCTTTCTGCAGTGTCTTTTCTCCTCCAGGCTGATTCTGTGTGCGGTTTCAAAGGAGACAGCAGCATTATAGATGGTGTGTCTGCATGTCTCTCGATTGGAGGCCAGAGTGGACCACTGATGGTGACAATATGGCCAAGGCTGAGGTGTTGTTTCAGTGAGTCCCTGTATCTCTTCTTTGGGCCTCCTCTCTTGTGGCACCCAGTGGTGAGTTCACCATAGAGCACAATCTTACAGAGACGGTGATCCTCCATCCTGGAGATGTGCCTTGCCCAGCACAGCTGCGTTCTCAGCAGCATGGCCTCGATACTGGTGACCTCTGCCTGTTCCAGAACGGACACATTAGTCATGTAATCAGACCAGTGGATGTTTAGGATTGTACGGAGGCAGCGCTGGTGGAAGCGTTCGAGGAGTCGCAGGTGGTGGCGGTAGATGACCCAAGATTCAGACCCATAGAGGAGAGTAGACAGTACGATGGCTCTGTAGACACTGGTCTTTGTACTTTTCTTCAGGTGTTTATTGCACCAGACTCTTTTATGAAGTTTTCTGAAAGCTCTGTATGCCTTTGCTAACCTGTTGTCAATCTCTTTGTCAATCTTACCATCCGAGGAAATGATGCTTCCCAGATAAGTGAACTGCTGGACTGACTTTAGCTCTGATTCACCTGTGGTGATGTGGGGGTGATGGAAAAGGATCATGATTTACCCTTGGAGATAAATGTGTTATCACCTTTTATTTTATAATGAAACTGAAGGACAGTAGGTTTAGCTTAGACATTAGGAAGAAATTCTTTACTGTGAGGATGATGAGGCACTGGAACAGGTTGTCCAGAGAAGTTGTAAATGGCCCATCCCAGGAAATGTTCAAGACCAGGTTGGATGGGGCTCTGAGCATCCTGGTTTAATGGAAAGTTCCCAGTCTATGTTAGAGGAATTTGAAGTAGATGATCTTTCAGATTCTTTCCAATGCAGACTATTCCATCATTCTGTGATTCTATAATTTATGGCAAATCATAGTTTAAAACTCTGAAACTCTCCAATTGTTGCTAGGCCTAAGGATATGTGCAATCAAATAATCAAAAAACATTCCAGCAACACATCAACCTGAAATTACACAGATAACTACATAAGATTATTTTTGCAATATGTGCATACTGTGGGCTACATGTCTGAAGTATCCACACTGTAAAGTAATGGAGTCATTAACAACCTTCATAAACAAGCCAAGGGGCTAAGCAAAAAGCTGCACATGGCAAGACATGGTACTGGTAAAGAAGGCAGTGTTTCTGGGCTGGAATGACCACAAGTGCACTAGCCCCTTGTAGACTGGCAACAGTGAAGCCTCTCACAGTGAAGAAACCCTTGATGGAGTGAGAGACTGAGTCTCTAGTTGAGGATTCCTGAACAGACTGTCCTGCAAATGGCTGTTTGAGTAACCTAATTGAGTGGAAGGTATCCTGCCCATGGCAGGGAGATTGGAAATAGTTATTCTTTAATGTCCCTTCCAATCCAAGCTGTTCTATGTTTTCATGTTATTTTCTTGATGTTGGAAGTGCCTTCTGGGGAATTTTTGTTCTGGAAAAAAGAAGGTTACATTTCTGATTGCCTAGATTTTTAGACGTCAGCCAGCGCTACTTATAAAGAGCAGCTCTCTGCTTTTCCCATGTGAATTTTACTAATTCAGAATATGCTTAATGCTGCATGCATCTATGCATACTATATGCATTGAAAACATTGGAATTGGAATCATCACATGCCCAGATGGCTTCTGAAGGAATATTTTGCAACATGGGACCAGGATTTGGCACACTGAGGACCAATAAAGAGAACCAGGTAGTGAGCCTGATCCTTGGGCACTGTTTAAGGTCAGGTCTTTTCCTGGCTCTCTCTTTGGACATATCAAAAATCTCCATTGAATACAAACCTACCATAAGAGGAGTTTGCTCTGTGCTGAGCCGATGTAGGCCATCTATATACGCCATATGGAATCAACACCCAGGTCTGGTTCCTGACACACTCTGTTACATATTACAGACAATAATCTGTCATTTCAAATGTGACTGTGTCCCTTTGCATAGTAATCTGCTGTGACAAGGGTAAAGCAAACAGAGTGAGAAAACTAAGAAATATTTTAGTTCTGTACGCCAGGTTAGGCAGGGTTTCATCTCCTTATTTTCTTGCTATCAGGATGGCTTATAAAAAAAAAGAAAGTAAGGTGCGATAGCAAAGCGCAGTGGAAAGGATGAGCTATGTGGTCACTGGCAGACAGGGAAGCTGGCAGAATTGCAGCTGGAAGACACAAGCAGGATTTAGCAGAATTAAGAGAGGTAGCAGGCAGAGACACACCCACTGGGCAATAGTTTGTAAAGCAACAGAGAGCAACACGGGATGATAATCAGAAGAACTGCAAAACAGTATGTGTAATTGCTATTGTATCTCAGTGTTTGATAACCATCATTTTTTATCAGCAACAGTGTTTTGCGGGGAGGCTGCAGGTACAAGAAACATGTTTCCCCTGACCTGGCTTAGATGTCTTAGATACTGACATCTACACGGCAGGCACCTACATGCGTATTGGTGAACTCTAACTTTACAATTAGATGAGGTAAATGCTGTCCTGAAAAACACAGTCCTCAGCTAAAATATTGCAAAGGCAAAATTTGGTAAATTTAATCTAATTCAGTTAAGGCAAAGAAAGCCTCACTTATGTAGAAGTAACAACATCATAGAGGAAATAGTAAAACAACTGTCAATATGAGAACAGAATTCCAATTAAATAAAAGGAGACTCTACTCTTGAGCAGTACACAGATACCTGTTGAAAAGTTGACAATTTTTCCATTAAAACCAGTAGGTCTTATCTTTGAGTCTCGCACTGTGCGTTACATTTATTCTGACAGAAGCTGAGATATTGGGAATATGCATGAGATGATAAAATCCAACATCAAGATGAGTTTCTGAAAGGAAAGCCTATTTAACAAAATAAAATCCATCTTACTAAATGAGGTTTGAAGGCAAAAAGTAATCTAGGAATATATTAATGAAATATGTTACCTTTCTAGGGAGTAAAACCATAAGTGTCCAAACAAGAAGAAAAATAAGAGCATTGCTAACACTGTTGCTACAGTTTTTTCAGCATGTGTGAGTAGTTTCATAATATGTTCTTGTGATGTGGCGTCAGGGAAGGAGATAAAAAGGAAGATTATAAGTGCAAGGTAAAACCGATTGTGCATGAGATGAATGCTTCCCCTTCCTTCCAGCAGAGCAACTGAGTGTAAGTGCAAGCAAACAGATTTTATGCACTTCTAAATTGAGCAGAAGACAGTTTATTTGTTTATTGTATTCCAGGAAAGCGTGCAATTTAGATAATGTACGTTTCTGTTTGGTTTTGCTTTGTTATTCCTTTTTCTTTTATTTAGTGTCTTTACATTCGTGCTACTGCAGCTCTCCCTGGGAAAGTGCTTGCCTAGCAAGGCCTCAAGGAAGAAATGCATTGAGGCTGAGAATCGCTGCATGAAGTAACTATTTGCAGTGAGCAGTTATTGAGAAAGGCTATATTTGGTGGTCCTATCTAATAACTGGTTGATAATTCTGCTGTTAAAGATATCCTTTACAAAGTGTCCTGTGACAATATTCTTTTTTTCCCCCGAAATCTTTTTATATAATTTAGGTAAATTTCTAGTTTTAACAGCATATCAGTAAATAAATTCCCTGAAGTTAAAAGAAATTATTATCTCAGGAAAGAAGCAGCCCTCAGAAGAAGACTATTCTTACTGGTTTCTAGTACAAGAGTTCAGTCCATTTCGTGAGACCACAAACTTGATTTCTTCAACAGTATAAGAAAAATACTTGGTTAGAGAGAAGGTTTTTCTCAGATTGCCTAAAACATTAGTTTAGACAGAAATTCTCACCTGGTAAAAAGCAAACAGTATTATCAGTAGATTTACAGTAAATGGCATTTAATAAATTACATTTTCAAGAAAAGAGTGGAGTTAAATCAAAAATAATTTCAATAACAAATGTAAATTTTTTTTCTTATGCCTAAGTAGACAGTAACAGTAGTTATATGTGGAACTACTTGTTGTTGAAGATGAGAGTCACAAGAGTGGCCATGTAAAATTAGCTATCATTAAATGAGATGTCAAAGTCTACTGTGCCCCCAAGTGCAATTGGTTTCATGACTCTGATTACCTTCCAAAATCCTCTATGGTCTGTTACTTCAGCAAAACATAGACTAAGAGACATTACTGGCATACATTAATATAAAGGAATTTAACCTCCTCAAAGATGCATATTATGTAAAATACATTAAACAATTCCTTTGTCTTTTATGTGATTAATTAAAAATAAATTAGAAGTTGCATTAGAAACATTAATGGAATATCTTTCTCTGAAGTAATGGATCACAAGTTTAGCAACATGTGCTGGTCTTGGCTCCTCAAGATTATTAAAGTTTTCTTAGTTTTTTTAGGGGGTGAGGATGCTGAAAAGGAAAAAGAAGCAAGTGATTGAAAGTAAAAAATTAAAGTTAAAAAAATCTTAGGCCAGAACTCCCTCCCAAGTGTAATATTAAATCAGCAGCTATTTAATCTATGTTAGTAACATACATTTATTTTTGTTATGGTCACTACTGTAGCATGAAATTGGAGGAGGATTTCCTTACAGCTGAAATGTATTACGATACTTGTGTAATGAAAAATGAAGTTAGTCCTGGCTGGAAGTTTCTTCTTTTTTATTATTCATCCGTCTGTTCAGGGACAGAGTAACACTGTGTTGCTTTGGTGTGTCTGCACTTCCAACATTTTCTTTTGTAGGAGCTGGGGCTAAGAGCAAAGTACAAATACTGTCATAGAACTCCAACTTCATATGTGGAAAGCTAAGTTCTTAGGTCATGTTAGGACTGATTTCTTGGCAGCATGTGTGGTATGGGAAACCACTTGGCTTTATAGCCAGTTAAAGGCTAGACACTGGTTATACTCTTCATTACGTGAGATTTCTTGTGTTTGACTACTCCTTAAGGAATACAGGAGTGCTGGGGACAGGATTTCACAGCTACTCTGTGAGGACTTAGCACAGAGTACTGCAGCAGTCTCCTCAGCCTATGAAATCTGAAACTCCCACTTGGTTCCTACAGAAAGGACCAGACTAATTCACCCATGAGGTTGATGGTGATAGTCACATGCCAGCATTTCCTCCTTATCTCGTGTAATGTGTAAGGCAAATTGCCATTGCTATAAACAGTCCCAGTAGTCATTATTTATCAATTTTACATTTTATGAGGATTATACAACAGAGAAAATCTGATAAACCAGGAAAGCCCTATGTCATCTGCCCAAGAATTAGTAAACTTTACCTTGATTGTAATACAGAGTTTTACAAAATCCTGGGATAAAATGCTGAAGCCTGGCTAGACCTTAGGTACTAGCTGGGACATGTCAGCACCATTCTTCAATGACTAAGATTTTTCTAACATTATGGTCAATTCCTTATGCTTGGGTCCCTTGAAGCTTTTGAGAAAACAATAGTATGTTTGGTTTTGTTTTGTTTTGGAGGGTTTTAAGTGATGTTTTAAATTATTTGTGCTCTGTAGAAAATCTAGGCAATAACCACTGAGAATCTGTCAGCAAAAAACCTTGAAGGCAACCAATTCTACAATTCCAAAGGTTTATCTGTTTCTTTGTTACTTTTAGGACAATGCAAGGCATCATACTGACTAATGATTTTGACAAATTTTATGGTGAAAATTCTGAATTCCATATGCTATCACAACATAAAAGAAACATTTTTTTTTAAAGTTGCAGAGGTCATCACCTTTCTGTCCCAAAAAGCACTTTCAAAAACCACATTTCATTTGGCTGATGGTTCTTTTCCCTTTCATTATTCACTATTGTACAGTACTTTGCTTCATTTCTGAATTCTGTCTCTCCCAGATGGTTGTTAATTGATAGAAGATGGCTTTCACATTTACCATTATAGCTGAAATAATATTCTGAAATTCAAAACTTAAATATTAAAACTACACATTAGGCAGAAATGTCTAAAAGGTTAGACAATGGAATAATTTGTCAGGGGAGAAAAAGTTGAATCATCATTACTAGGAGAATTCAGGAACAGGCTAGATAAAACAGATTATTAGGAGATTATAGTAAAGGGCAAGTACCAGCTGCCCTGTGTTGCTTTCTGTTTTCTAATTTAGCATGGATAACATATAGTGCATAACAAGGATAGGCTGTGATATTCCATAATTCATAGCATGATATATTGTGATGTTGAAAACAGAAGAAAAAGGAGGCCGGAACATGTGACAGGCCAAGCAATAAATTAATATGTGCATATGCATATAATATATAAAACCTATATTAAAAAATTACACCCTCCAGTCTTGAATTTTTGCGATGATGGTGCATAACATTGCACAGGGCACCATTGTCCTTTCTGGTGTGCAGTAATCCTCACATACATGCATTCAGAAATTTTATAATAAATACTCTTACTCACTTCTACAACCTTTATGTTCTAAACAAGTGCAGTGTGTGGGAGAGACAACTTTCAAATATATACTGTGCCTGCTGCACTTTTAATTAATTTGTAGATTGAAAATAACTACAAGGGAAATATATGGGTGAGGGAAGACAAGAAGTACTAAAGGAGTTTTTACCGCTTTATTTATGTAGTTTATTTCAAATTTTGTCTCATAAGAAACACAGAGCTCATTTCATCAAGGAGACCAACTATACAGTCTCATTTCAACATATGTCAGTGTAATTAACAGTGTGTTCTCCAGAAAAAAACTGAGCAGAATTTTACTATAATTTCCTTATGGCAACAAGCCTTCCTCCCCAGCTCCAACACTTCTCTAATTAAAACGTCTGTGACATTTCAGGACTCCCCTTTTCTTTATGTATGCTACCTAAATAATACATCTTAGTTTAACATTGATTATTAGTGCTGATATTACAGTGCCCACTGAATTTGCATTAGCTGTTGATTGTGACAGATTATTAGACCTCTGCACCACCTTATGCAATACTATGTAACTGAGCACTGCCTCCAGCTTTTCCGGTTAATAAAACCCACTTGGAATCCCTCCCTCATCTAGAAGTAAATCCTGCCTATATCATAAAGCTGAATATGGCATGTTGGGGGAGAAGAGCTGGTCAGGCAGGAGCATCCCGGGAGCAGCGGTGCCTGCAATGTGTGCAGGCGAGCAGACAGAGCCCTGCTCGGGCACGCAGGCAGACTGCCGATGAGACCCTGCACGTCTGGCAAGCCACAGCTCAGGAAAAAGGAACCTGTGATTGGCCAAGAATCTTCTAAGATTTTAGGTCACCTGCAGAGAGTACATGACAGCTTTATTAATGCTAAAGCATTTTGAGCCTGATTCACTGCCACGTTGCCACAGCTCCGTGCTGAATTAGCCCTGCGCAATGGTAAATCAACAGCCGGCAAAAGAGTGTTCCAGTCTCAAACAGCCCGAGCATGGCGACGGTGCCCTGAACCTTATAGGGGTTCTTTACTACCGAACATGTCTAGCTGTGAATTTTGGGTAAACACCATCCCTGCTGGGGCTGACTTCCCGGCGTTAAGCTGAGTTGTAGCCCTTAGCTTTTAAACTGGAATTAATGAGAGAGCTTCTCTTCTAGGAAGTTAAACGATATTTCTGCTAAATATTTCTCTTTTTTGAGAGGGAGCAATATGACTCAGCTTTAAGCCTTTTTTTTTTTTTTTAATGAAAAAATTCATCAGAACTTTTATAAGTGGATAATTTTACATTAGCTGGGTTCTAGAGCATTCATTTGTCAGCACTCATTTCACATACACACAGCGTTATACAGGCACATATGAAAAAGTTTGCATGCAAATTGTTTTTGCATTTGATGATTTTTGTGGACAGAAAGAAAATAACATACACAAACAGCATCTGTGTGCTCAAATTAAGAATTTGTCACTGCTTCCATTCCAGTTCTTAAGCATGGAAACATTTTGTAAATCATAAGGGAAGGATAGATCTGAATTTCTTCACAAACACTGGTGCTTTTTTTTCTTCTTTAGAATGCCTTCCCAAGTTAACTGTTAGTGTTCCAAACTTTTGTAATTTTTGCCCAAGATAAAAAAATACATACATAATTTCAAGAGAAATACCCACATACAAAAAGTGACAGCAAATATTAAAACTCTATCAGAAAAGATACGCATTTTTTTCATAGAGATGTACATGGATGCAGTAGAGAAACTGAAATCCTTTTGGCTAAGGTGGAGTTGATTCACATATTTGATGATGTCTCATAACTACCATTTTTAACACACAACTGCCCAAAGTCTTTCTCTTTTAGCAAGTACAAAAAATAAGTTACAACTTACTTATGAAAATTTGTCCTCTAGCTCTATAACAACTTACCTAAAAACATAGGTTGACAGAGCTCTTACGACCTTTTCTCCTGTAGCTTAAAAAATACTAAGAAAACAACATAATATATAGATATATAGAGAGAGACCATCTTAAGAACTGAGGTAGTTACAAATATAGCCAACAGAAATAATGTTTCTATGATTAAGGTTGCTGAGAAGACTGTCTCCTGCTGATGTTGATTTAATTTTTTTTAACTACATTGGCACAGTTGAGTGGAGGTGAAATTCAGTGTCAAACAACTGCTGAAGGCACCATACAAAAGTTCAGCCTCAGCAATAGTCCATATCATAGAAATATGCTTGCCTTACCATATCATTCCTATGACTGTCTGCATATTCTTATTTCAGTCTGGTTTTCACCATGGGACTTTCTTTCTTCCTATACTTGGCATTGTCTATACTTTCCTATGAAATATGTTCCACTGTGGTCCTGCTTTGCCATGTGAAATTCTCACTGAATTTGGTGGAATAGTTAGTGGGAAAGATCGAAACAGACTTCTTAGCAGTCCCTGTTGTGATAAAACAAGGGGTAATGGTGGTGGGTAATGCCTCAGCCCTAGAAACAGTCAAGGTCAGATTGGATGAGCTCTGAGAAACTCAATCTAATTGCAGACGTCCCTGATTATTGCAAGGGAGTTGACTAGACGACCTTTAAAGGTTCCTTCCAAAGTAAACCATTCTATTATTCTATGATTTCTCTGCATAGGTCAAGCAATCTCATTAGTCAGAGTTTATAAAGGGTCTCTGAAGGCTGATAATTCATTGACAGAATTTGATTATGTAGTGCCATCATTCTCTTATTCAAAGAGGAAGAAGCAGCTGCATATCATAAGGTATTCTTCTTTGCCCCATGCTACTATACATTTTGATGTATATATTTTACCAACAAATATAAATCACACACTTCAGCTAGGACACCAGTAAACCAATAAGTAATGGCTTCCTTCATTGCTCTTGCTACATTACATGTTATCTGACATGTAACTGCTACTCTAACAATGACAATGCAAAGGACAGAATTAAACACCTTTTATTGTCTTCACATAATTCTGTTTTCCATCCCTTTTTAGCTTTTCCCAATGCAACTCACTCAATTTTTGTGTTTTGCAGCAGAGTAATTTGACATTCATTCACAATCAAATGTCAAACATACTTTATGTACTTGCTGTGTAATTATAGAGTTCTTCTAGGTATTGGAAGAGTGTGTATAGTAGAGTAAGTATGCTAAAAATAACATGTTTAGAGCTCCTAAACTTTTCTAGATTCCCTTGACAGCTATAGACCTTCCAAGAATATTATCTCTCAATACTTACTCCAACTTATTTTTTTCACAAGTTATTTTTACAGGATACCAAGAGAAACTCTGCTATCTTACAGTTCTGGACATGGAATACCCAGAGGACTCCTGAATTACATTAAGATAACCAGAATTGACACTGAAACGTCAGATCCAGTACCTCTTCCCAAAGCAGTAGTATTTTATATATTGTAACTTCTTCCAGCACAAGGCTAAAACTCATGTTATGGAATCTACCATGAAAATTTTGCTGAAAGATTCATCCACCCTGGAAAATCTGAGATTACCCATCCTATGACAAAAGACTCAACTAATCACAAGCAAGGAAAACCAAAACCGTCCAGGACTATAATAATTGTATTCAATCTGCGAATTACTGCTTCCATGAAATGTCACTTTGCTCAATCCTAGTGTCAGTGCTTCCCCTTCAGCAATAGAAAATACTTTAACTTGCTTACCTACTCTGAATGAAACAAAACTATTTATTCTCACAGTTTGTTTATGCTCCAAAATTCACTCTGTGCTATGTGATGAAAGAAATTAAATTAATTGTAAAGTATAAAGTACTGTCTTCTGTCAGGAGTTGTATCCTTGTTATACTACTTTCTGTTGTCAAAGATCTACATCTGTTTTCATGCGAAAACAATTTTATAAATAAAATTTTAGTAAGAACCAGTGTTGTGCCAATGAAGTTTTTTACCTGAAATATAGATGCTATGAGTTTTGGTAAGAAAAATCCAAAATGTGGGGGCAGGAGGAAAGATAATAATTTGGCTTTAGAGTTCTAAGGAACTGTATACTGAAACAGAAACTACATACTTACCCCTGAATGATAAACACTAATCGAAGGCAATTTTTTAACTCTCCAGCTTTCCTTACCTTAAAAATAATGAGTAGTTCCAAAAGGACATCAATATTTTTCCTTTCATATTAAATCCACATTTTGTTTCCTATTGAATCAACAATGTGGCGTAAAAAAAAACAACAAACTATAAGGTAAAGAGGAGTGGGCAGGGGAAACGAAAATGTTTCTTTCTAAGAGATTATTAGCTCCTCACTCTCTCTGGAGGAGAAAATACTCATTCTCATGTATAATTTAGCTTTGTCATGAATTCTTAACAGACCTGTAAATTGGAAAATCAACATCTCCTCAGGGATAGCAGGTGAAGGACATGCAGGCTGGTACCGAATTTCCCTCAACCTTAGTATGGAAAAAAAAGGTCTTACCTTGTTGCCTGTTACTGTAAACAAGTCCTGTGGAGAGAAACTGGGGTTTTTTTTGTTTGTTTTTTTTGTTTGGTTGGTTTTGGGTTTTTTTGTTTGTTTGTTTGGTTGGTTGTTGTTGGGTTTTTTTGTTTGTTTGTGCTTTTGTTTTGTTTTGTTTTGTTTTTTTTCCCAAAGGATATTATACATATCCTTTACAAATGTAGTTTCCTCCAGATTTTTTCATTTGGTATCATCAATGTAAAAATCCAGATGTGGCATGAGGAAACTACAAAAAGTTAACTCCCATCTTCCTTCCATGGTCTTCATAACATACAAAACTACCATAGAGCATAAAGAACCTGCTGATCTCTCATATTTACTTGGGTAGAAATTAACTGCTACCCAAAGCCAGTAATTCTGAATAGACTTTATACCCATTTTGAAAGGTTCTCTTCTGACTCATACAGAACTGCTTTAAAAGGAACAGACAGCCTTGATATTGCTCTAGACACAAGATAGAAAAACATGCACACTTTATAGAAGAAGCAAATGTACTGTGAGAATTAAAGGGCAAATTGCCATCCACTCAGCAGATCTGTGCAAAATTTCTCCCAGTGGTTTTCATGGAGTGACACATTAGCTAAAAATCAAAATCTAGCCCTGTTTGATCATTAGCAAAAGCCAGAAAGAATGTTTTCTTTTCAGTACTTGAAGCTACTACAGATTTTGTCAGAAGTCCTTGAAATTCAACCACAAAACAATCTCTCTTTAAATCTCCAGAAGACAGGTTTAACATGGACATTAAAGATTCCAAAGCAACTGTGCAGACGAGATACTCACGAGGTAGCCCCACATGCCCTCATATGGAAGTGTGCTTTTTCTAGTGCTACACAGTTGATTTGCACTAAGACATAACAATTTCAGCCTGCTCCATTCTTGCCTTTCGTTCTTTAAATTTAAAAATTAAAATGCTGCAGGATGGAGCGTGGGGGTTATACTATCACAAGCAATTACAGTGTGGGTGGTGAATTTACTGCAGCAATAATATCATGGTCAGTTGTTTTCTGTTCTAACATATGAACTTCCTTAGAGCATCTGGCCTGTGCCTGTCTGAAAACTTCTCATATTTAATTTTTGGACAGAACTTGTCACCTGGTTATGCAGTGAGACTCAAATCATAAATCTCCCTATTCAGCAGCAAAGATTTGGTTGGGTGACTCTTATAAAGCAACAGCTGCTTACACAGGAAATGAGAACTCTGTTCCAGTAAAGTGTGGTTCTGCACATCTCAGGGTACCTAGTGTCATAAAACTCACAATTGGAATAAATTACATGTTTCCAAGGTAACTTACGTGGATGTCAGACTGGTCATCATGTGATTTATATGATTCTACAGAACATATTTTATTTCTTTCTTTTTTTTTTTTTCTGGATACCTTTTTTATATAAGTACACTAGGCATTTTTTCAAACTCTTAATTCCATTTGCAATTAATTCAACCCTACCTTTAAAGTCTGTAGTCCATTAAAGAATGACACAAATCAGTTCACATAAAGCAATTCCAAAGGAAGAAATAATGTCACATGCAAATATGAGAGTGGCTATATGTGCAAAATACACATTAGAATATAAAACAAGTAAAAACTGGTGTCTTTCCTTGCAAGGTTATGATAAAATATAGCCTTGTTGGGATTTTGTCCCACTCCCTCCTGGTTTTAAATTTCCAATAAAACTATAAAATTAAAATATAATTTCTCTAGAATGGGTCAACTGTATGTTAGGGAAATTGTAGTTAACATAGTTCATATCTTTATAAGTCTTTTGATTTCACCAGTTAGCCTAAAATATCCATGGTGTACGTCTAGCCAGATTATGATGTCACCTGCAAGGTACATTTTCCAGGAAATAATCTCCAGAAGCATATGGTTTCATAGAGTAGAATAGCAAATTCATGGCTCAAGATCTACCTGTAGATCACTTTAGAACAGAAATATTTTCAGCCAAACTCTTTAGATATTCAGAGAAAATAACTGAAATTTGCACAAGAGCAAACAGACTGGGGGTTAGATGAGAATCTAGTTCTTCTCAAAATTCATACAAAATTCTTGACCAACCCTATTAGAAAGGATTGCCTAAAACATTTTTGCTAAAACAAAGTTAAAGAAAACAACACCTTTACTAATAATTATCATAAATAAATAACACATTATAAATTGCCATCTCTGTATAAACAATGTAATAATTAAAGATATTATTTGCTGATCTATACTTGAAGGAGAACAGCTGGCAGTTTCTCTTGGAGCAAAACTAATGCTCCTAGCTGAGCAAATTCAGTGATTTGAAACCTATTGTTTTTCAAACACTGGGCTAGCTTTTTTATTTTCTTTTTTAAGATCCTTATCATGAGTGTTATCAAGAGTTTGAACTCTAAGTTACCGATAAACCTGTTGTTTGCTAAACTGTAATTGATGCAGGCTACAGATTTATGCAGTTGTATCTGACGAATTCATCCAGCACTGGTTCATGACTTCGTATGTTCGTTGGCTATAATCTTTCTTTTCACACCGTTCAAGAGAGTGACAGCAAAATTAAAACACCTCTCTTTTCACTAGGGAATTTTTCATCTGCTGATTGTCAATATTGAAAGTCAGTTTTGTTCCCCAGTACTCATTATTCAGTGATGACTGTAGTTTCAAATCCATTCTTTTCTTTTTATGTGCATAAAGAAATAACTAGAAAGGCTCAGCTTGCTAGAAGTATCCTGAAGCAAAATCATCCATTCCAAATCAAAGATGAGTTACAGAGTGCCCAAAACCTGTTCAATCAATGGGAAATAACTCAGCACCAGTGTTAATGGCAAGACCAGTCTGCATAACTGCAGCTTCATGCCCAGGAAATTCAAAAGGTCATCATCGAGATTTTACAAAGGCAAGTTTGTTTGCAAAAAAATTTTGTAATTATTGCATTATAAAAATAATGTTAACATATACTTAGATTTTCATCAGAATTGAGTTAACTTGAATGACACAAATTATAGAAAGTGAAGGCCTCTAAATTACCTTGTGGTGTATTCTTAGTTGATTAATATGTAAAAATATTCTACGTTGTTGTCAAGAAGTTAAAAACACTGTTCTGTCTAAATTTTAATCAGTCTGGATATCGTCCATTACTTCAGAATATTTGCATATACTTCATAACAACAGTACTTTTAAAAAAACTGTGATATGTGATTACTATTATGTAATAACAAACTTTTTTTTTTTTTTTAAGTGCATTCTAGCTTAATCCAAGCAAGCTTCAATTCAGGTTGCAAGAAACTTTTGGAGGCCATCAAGTCATCTAGCAGATTGCTTGCTTACTGATCAGCTGAGTTTTAATGTCTCCTGGGAGGAAAATAATCAAATACCCTGGGCAAATTCCTCTAGTGACAGACCACCCTCACTGTGGACATTTTTGTTTAAATCCAGGGTGAATTTGTCTTACTGCACCTTGTGTCCACCACTTGTTGGCTTTTTGCTATGTACATCTGTCAAAAGTCTCCATGGCCACCCACTAGGTAGCTGTGCATGGCAACTAGATCACCCTCAACCCTTCTTAAGGCTGGACAAAACCAGCTCTCTCAGACTCGTGTACCTGATCCTGCCCAAAGCCACCATGGGAACTCTCTTATGGACTCATTCTACTTTGCCAACATCTACCTTGCACTTGACAGGCCACCACTGGATACAGTAACACACCTATGGTCTCACAAGTGCCAAACACAGGGCAGTGTCCACTTTCCTCAACCTGCTGGCTGTGTTTTTCAAAACTGACCCCATGGCACACTGCTGACTCATGTTCACGCTATTGTCCACCAGGACCATTTGTCCTTTACTGCAATCCCCCCCACCTCTGCCGTTTCCCTGAGACTAGAGCTGGCTGTAGTCTATAATGGGGCATGGGATTATTCCAGCTCAGGTGCAGGACATTGCGTTTCACCTTATGAACCTCATGAAGTTTCCATCCATCTTCTCTCCAGTCTCTCAAAGTTTCTCTGAAGTGCTTTCTCTTTAAGGTATTGATTGTTCTACTCACTTTGGTGCCATCATTCAAACTTTCTCTAGGTAAAGAAACAAAGACTGACAAAATGGAAGATCTTCACATGTTTAAACAATTGACTGGAAGAAAGAAAACAAGGTAGGAATGTTTCACTCTCACTCTTACTCAAGTCACATTGGAATATATGTTGAAGTCCCTACTGTGCAACATATCAATTCCAGGACTGAAAATGAGGCTCAACAGTGTAAAAGTATCAATTGCTATTAGTACTGAGCTGTATGCAATAATGAAGATACTGCTCAGTTATGGGAAATTGAAATCTGAACTTTTTTGAAGAGGAAGGAGCCCAAACTCCAAGCCCAGAGATCATTAATGAACAAAAACTTATGAATATATGGAAAAACTTCTAAGATAAAATAGTTTATGTTTAATACTGACTAAGGATAATTGGAAAAGGGTTATTTTATTATGAAAATGATTTTTTTAGATGATACGGATGGTTTTGTTTGGTACTCAGAAATTCTTCAGTATGTGGTGGAAATTCCTACTAATTTTAATATACTTTACCAGCTAGTATAGTTACCTGAGCCAAAGTGATATTTAGTCTGATCTAGTTTGAACAGTCTTATATTCAGTGGCAAAAAAAACAATTATATGCACATGTTATCAATACTTTTTAAAGTAATGATGTACAATTATCAGGGGGTATATTCTAATGCATCTAACTCAATGATCTAATTTATATTTGAAACCTTCTTCCTAAAAAAAGTGTCAATACTCCTGATGTAGTTAGCTGAAAGCTGCAAGTGTCCTTAAAGCCAAGTATGAGAAGTTCAAAATCCATTTAAAGAAGTATGATAGCCATTTTCTGTCTTTTATTTATCATTTACCCATAAAGCATGTCATTCTTGTACCTATTATGATTAGTTATTACTATATTCATCCGTTGCCTTTTAATGTATTGCCATTAAACTGGATGGCAAACAATGGGCAGGGAAAATGATATGGTCAGTGCCCTGGGGATGTAACAGTAATGGATGGATGGACAGTAATGATTCACTTACTGCAATCAATGCTACTCCCAGTCAGTTTTGTGATGCAATATTAGTTCCATAGGAGATATCAGATGAGAGGGGAAAACAATAGAAAAGGAGATTAGTGTACATAAATGGGAAGGAAATAGGAAATAGTTGCGACTTGAACCCTTCTGTTTATTGCTGTTTTCTAATATTCAGATATAGATAGATGAAAATTATAGGAAGCACTATAATGGAAATAAAGCTTAAAAAAAATTCAAGGTCACTGTAGACAAGTTTGATAGAAAATTATCGCAGTCCTCAATGCATTTATCACGGACCTCAAGACATAACAAAGTGAGGTGAAAAAAATAAACAGGTTATGTTCTTTCATCACAGATAAGGGCTGAGTCTTGTTGGACCTGAAAGAATTTCTATAGACTATGTTGGTGTACTGAGAAAAAGTTGTTTTGATATAAATCATTCAGATCAACTGAGGATGAGAATAATGACACTGAATACAGTAAAATGACTTATGTATTCAAAACTGCAGCTACACATAAGTCATCTTCTAGTAAGGACTTATTGAGCTGGTT
Source organism: Formicarius rufipectus (assembly GCA_013399695.1). Taxonomy (NCBI): domain Eukaryota; kingdom Metazoa; phylum Chordata; class Aves; order Passeriformes; family Formicariidae; genus Formicarius; species Formicarius rufipectus. The sequence goes on along the minus strand of VXAU01002360.1, from coordinate 99,726 downwards.
TAAAGCATGGTGAAGTCCATAGGACTTGCACAAGCTTCATTAGGGTTCTGCATAGGGTTTTTCTTCAAATTCTTGACTTCTAAGTCTTATATGATGATAGTGCATTACCTGTTCTTTACTTCAGCTATTTCAACTACTGGAAGAATAAAATATATATTATTATTATTATATATACAATTCTGCACATTGTAAAACACAAAGCAGAGATGAGATGAAGTAGAACTAAGTAGAAAGTTCAGAGATTAATGAAATGGCCTTATTTAAATGCTCATCCACCAAAGAAATTTACAGTCATTAGAATGTTGAAGATGAATTAGTACCTTGACACAGTATTTTTCAGAATTCTTTTTCTCTTTCAAATGCATTTTCCTGATTCCGTGTCTGATGACAAAACTGATTTACAAATACTTTCTGAAAGAATTATTTAGTGAAACCAGATTGAGCAGAAAGTGTTGCGAAAGGCATATATTTTTGACTGATAGAAGGATGCAATGCTGAAAAAAATAATAAACAGTGTTTAGGTATAAGCATAGGAAGGTTTTCAATTGCTTAATAAAAAGATTTTGTTACTATACACATATAACAAGAAACAGAATGCTATTTTAGCTTTATAGAATTTCATTTGCTTGTCTTCTGAAAATGGGCAAATATAACAGCTGTTTCCAATCCTCAACTTTGCAAACTTTGCTCTCATCTAGCAAAGCATTCTGTTAAGTTCTTGAAATTTAAGGTAAAGATGCAATTTCTGTACGTGTTAAGCCACTGCATTATGAAGAACATAGTGACTGATGAGTTTAAAATGTATCTAGTACACTTCTTGCAAAGCTTAAGTGACGCATATAATTACATTTCTTAGTTCCAGATCATATTTTCCAGTAGATATAGTACAGTTCTCTACCTAAACATTCATTCTCTAAGCCTTTGTGTAATCTAAGATTTAAAAAATACAATTTTCAAGCAAACAGTATCAAAGTAATCAAGGAATACAAATGTAATCTATGACAGCAGAGCTAAATGTAAACCTGCATGCCAATAAGGCATGTTGCAGCAAAGGGAGACCTGTTCCTCTGTGGGACATATGGAGGAGCAGGACCAACCTCTGCTAAAAAACTGGTTGCTACTAACACTGCTTTAACCCACTTTCCTAGTAAAGCCATGCTGGATGATCAGTGATTTTTTTACTATAAAAATGGTGCAGTGAATTGGTCTAAACAGTCAAATACTTTAGCATTCTATTACTATTTTAATTAAAATCCACAAGCAGTTATTTATAAGTTAAACTAGATAATTTCTTTCCTCAGAAAGTTAAGTTATATATTCACCNAGTCCACAGGACTTGCACAAGCTTCATTAGGGTTCTGCATAGGGTTTTTCTTCAAATTCTTGACTTCTAAGTCTTATATGATGATAGTGCATTACCTGTTCTTTACTTCAGCTATTTCAACTACTGGAAGAATAAAATATATATTATTATT
>VXAU01002360.1:69865-98240 GCA_013399695.1 Formicarius rufipectus | reverse complement strand
TGATAGAAGGATGCAATGCTGAAAAAAATAATAAACAGTGTTTAGGTATAAGCATAGGAAGGTTTTCAATTGCTTAATAAAAAGATTTTGTTACTATACACATATAACAAGAAACAGAATGCTATTTTAGCTTTATAGAATTTCATTTGCTTGTCTTCTGAAAATGGGCAAATATAACAGCTGTTTCCAATCTTCAACTTTGCAAACTTTGCTCTCATCTAGCAAAGCATTCTGTTAAGTTCTTGAAATTTAAGGTAAAGATGCAATTTCTGTACGTGTTAAGCCACTGCATTATGAAGAACATAGTGACTGATGAGTTTAAAATGTATCTAGTACACTTCTTGCAAAGCTTAAGTGACGCATATAATTACATTTCTTAGTTCCAGATCATATTTTCCAGTAGATATAGTACAGTTCTCTACCTAAACATTCATTCTCTAAGCCTTTGTGTAATCTAAGATTTAAAAAATACAATTTTCAAGCAAACAGTATCAAAGTAATCAAGGAATACAAATGTAATCTATGACAGCAGAGCTAAATGTAAACCTGCATGCCAATAAGGCATGTTGCATCAAAGGGAGACCTGTTCCTCTGTGGGACATATGGAGGAGCAGGACCAACCTCTGCTAAAAAACTGGTTGCTACTAACACTGCTTTAACCCACTTTCCTAGTAAAGCCATGCTGGATGATCAGTGATTTTTTTACTATAAAAATGGTGCAGTGAATTGGTCTAAACAGTCAAATACTTTAGCATTCTATTACTATTTTAATTAAAATCCACAAGCAGTTATTTATAAGTTAAACTAGATAATTTCTTTCCTCAGAAAGTTAAGTTATATATTCACCGATTTTCTGCTGTGGAACTAATCTTTTTGTCTCTCATATGAGTTTCCTGCTGGATGTTTATGGAATGCAGGAGGTTATGCATTGCCCTGGAGTTCAATAAGGTTTGGACAGATTTATGGTTGAGTGGCATGTTCAGGCATAATACAGACAGAACACAGTCCGTGTTACTCCCCAAAATCAATCAGTTTGAAATCTCTTCCTTTCCTCCCATCTCTTATGAAGAAGAAACATCCTATAACATTCTCCAAAACCTTGGAGTTTTCTGCTCCATTAAAATCCCTACACAACTGCCTCCCACATCCTGCACGTATCGAGTGCTATTTTTTAGGTGAATGCAGCCAGTGTAAGACAGGGAGAGTCCATGCAAATCTTTGTTTAAGACAAATAGTAGTAGAGTCAAAACAGGTTATATATTTATTTCTGCCAGAAGGCAAATTAGAAGTTGTCTATAGTTCATAATAATTCACAGGATTTCAATAGTTTATGAGAAGAATTGCTTAGCCAAGATGAAATGTCAGTCTATGAGTCAGGATAACAACCTGAAAGGTAAAGCAGTAGTGTTTGGTTTTTGTGAAATGATTAAACTAAGTTAACTAAGAGCAGCAGGAGCAACAGATGCTTTCGCTTGAGTTTATTTTCTTTTACTTTTCCCCAGATGGGGTTACACAGGAACAAAAAAAATCTCTAAATATGTCTTTCTAGTACTTCAGCATAGTCCAATTCTGCCCACTACAGTACATACCATGGGACTTTGGGTCATGGGAATTTTTTACTTCAAGTTAACATTACTGTGGAATTTTTTACTTCAAGTTAATATTCCTGTGGAGTTTTTTATGGGCTTTTTCAGAGTAGGTTCAAAGTAACTGGATTGCACATCTTAGATCCCTGTAAAAAATAATGATAATTTAAAAAAAAGGTCTTCTCTGCCACTCTGCTACCCAAAAGACCTTCTTGATCATCCTCGTCACTACAATAGACACTGAGACATTTCAAGCAAAGTTTTCCCTTCTTTGCAGAAAAGTCCCTTAGAAAGACAGTGAAATGAGAAAATGTCAGAAAGTTATCATTTTGCAGTAAGAAATAGGTTTCACACCACTAGTCTGCTTATAATTATGGTGAGATTCACACACCTTCAAATCTCTTTTCAGTACATAGTTACTTGATCTAGCCAAGAGCAGTGCTCAGCTGTCTTGTTCCCTGCAGAATCAAAAAGCAAGAAACAAATGTTCCCCAAATACTAACAGAATAAAGCTAGGGCAGGCAGCAAGTGGGGGAAAATAGCAAAATGCAAATCAGATAGTCTTCATCCTCAAATTTCTCCTCACATCATCTGACCAATATCAACAGAGCAAAGCTATTCGGTTCTCCATGTGCAATCAAATTGCATCAGCCCTAACATTAATTGTTCCCCCAGCACTTCAACAAGCTATAACCAGAGGTCATTCCTAACCTTGGACTCTTCTCATGCCTCTCTTAAATACGTAAACAAATGAGTAGCTGGAGCTGCCTCCTGGCTGAAAAGGCTTTTAAAACTATTTTATTCATATTACTAGCTATACTGTTGTTTTGGTTAGTTTTATTTCATACCTAAACTGTTATCTGAAATTATTTTATTTTATTTTAAAGGTATGCTGCTGAGGGTGATGTGATGTTGAAGAAACCATTGCTGATGGAGTCAGAGCAACTATCTCTACTAAAGTCAGCTTCCCACCTCTGTTCTCCCTTCATCTAAGTAGGAACAGTAAGTCCATATTTTCCTGCCATTCTCTACTATTCCAGGTCCTCTATTTCTCATGAGATCCCTGTTATTTGCCAACCTGTTTGTGGCTGCAAAGTCCAAACGTAAATTTAAGCCTGCCCTCTTGAGAAGCTGAGGCCTGGAATTTGGTTTAGTGTTCTCTATTGTTTACAAGTAGTCTAGATTCTTTCAGTGTCATATCTAAAGATGTTTAATTAAGTTATCAGTTGTTGATTTCAGGTGACTGTTGATCATACTGACAGGAGTAGAATAAGTGTGTGGTAATCAGGTACTTAGAACATTAGAAGAAGTCTAAGAATGACTGCAATTATGTAAAATCATGCAGAACCAATAATAATGAAAAATAAATTGTCCCCCCACCCCAAATGTACAAGTATAAGTGGAAATAAAATGGAAAAAGAAAACCATACATATTAATGAGACATCACCATCTAATCAAAACCTATTGTCTCCTGCCAGCTCAATCAACAAATTATTACAGAGGATAATGTTACACTTAGGAACTCTAAATGTTTATAAACAACCCAATTACTATACTGTAGTAACTCATTTTCTAAAGCAATCAAGTTTAATATTTTATCAGAAGAAGGAGAAGGAGAAATTTTTATAAGATCAAACACTATATCAAGAAAGACATTTAGTTATGTTGAATAAAAATGCTGTCTTAAATTAATGTATGTCATTTTTGTTAGCTTCTCCATAGCATAAATAAATAAACACCAAGTTGCCAATCTTAAAAGATTGTTCAGAATGCAACAGTCTTAAATACTGAAACCCAAAAAAGCATCCTAAAATTCTAATTGGCATATTATCAACATTTATATAAACAACCAAGGTGTACCAGTCAGTTGTAGGACAAGATATTCAAAGTCAGTCAATGTGTTCTACCTCAAGCTCCCACAGAATTTACTGAAAAAAGCAGATGAGCTTACAATGACAGCTTTACCAAATTTTTCTGAAGGATGTTTAAAAGTTATGAATATATCTCTATTAGATGCAAGCCCACTTTCAGGGACATTTCAAGGCCATTAGTATTGAAGGGTTTTTCATCTCCAGTTCCTATGAACTTATGACTAATTGAAATAAATATGTATAATTCTGTATGACTGTAGTCATTCCCAGCAGGACTAACCCATGCCTTGTATTCCCCCTGGCAGTGGCCCTAAAAACAGCTTACCACTGAAGACTAGGAAATCACCTTTGCTTCCTTCTTTACTGCTCTCTTATCTTTTTTGTCTGGCCCCACAAGACAAATTATCTAGTGACAAACAGAATTATTCAGGAATGATAAAGGCCTATCATGTTATTTAAGACCTGCAAAAAGGTAGAGTTATCCAAGCCTAGGAGTGGTGGCTGTGACTACTGGGGTTTGTTGACAGCTCTAGGAGTGGCTTGCTCAGTGGGTAACTTCTCTAACTTAACTGCAAAATGGAACTAACATTTTTTAATATCATAGAGTGAAGCATTTTGAAATACTTTGAAGACATAGGGTTTTAACAGAATTAAGTATCACATTTTAGCTATGAAGACCAAAGAACAGAGTTTCAAATTTTCTTTTTTTTTTTTTTTCCAGAGTGATGTTATAATGTAAATTAAACCAGAGTTTGACCGAACTGTGAATCTGAAACCAATGATGGATGTTTTCCTGTTTTCCAGGGATGTTCGTGTCTAAATAGAGTAATAGTAACCTATGGTTTCTCAATAATCACAGAGTTCCATGATTAACTTTTTATCTCCTCAAAGTTTAAGAAATATCAAAGGGTATTCTGAGGCCTACAAAGCAAAGGGAAAAAAAAGTAGAAAATACAACCCTGTGATGTCAGAAGTGGACCACTAGAGAGGACCAAGTCAATATAATCTTTTTTGAAATTACTTCCATGCAAAATCCCCTATGTTGAATTAAAATTGAATCAAAACAGTGCATAAGAGCAATTAAAATTATCCAGGAAGTATAAAAACTACTTATATGACAACAGTAAAGACTTATCTTTCCAGTGCCATAGAATCCAGCGCACAGAGACTTATGCTACATCCTACAGCATCTAGTAGAAATACAAGTTTATACTTGGAAAACAAAGTAGGACATAGGAGACATGGGATGTTGTATAAAATTATTTTCAGATCATGGAAATTTCCTTTCTGAAAAGATACTGCTACTCTGCATCCTATTATGGACCTTCTTCAGCTTGTTCAGTCATTTTTACGCTCCATTGTATGGAAGACAATGTCCTTAAAGGAGCTTGCTTTGCGTAAACAGCAAAATGAAGACAAAAAAGATGTTCAGTTTGACATGAGTGTATATTTTCTTTTAACACTTTTTTAGGGAATGCACACCTAAGCATATGCCCATAGTGATATAAATGGACCTGAAAGGTTTGTGTACAGCTTATTTTGGAATAACTGTCATAGACAACAAAAGGCTGATAATCAAATAAACTCACAGCATCAAATTTAGTGTTCTAAATGCAATTATGACTAATGGATAAGAGTAGGAGCCTTCATAGGACAGAGTGAAATTGTAGAAAAATAACAGATGAAAGTGTAATCATTGTATATGCAATATCATAATAAACTGTTAATATAAATTTATTTCACATTTTTATACGTAGTGATGTGTGTAACCAAACATAGCACATAGAACTCTCACAAAAATAATAAGACAAACATATTTTGTCTTAACTTCCTATTTAATTTGTGACTAAATGTGAATGGAGAACAACTATTCATTATTTTTCAGTACATGACAACTAGGGATACCAAGTGAAATGACAGAGTAGTATATTTGAGGCAAAACAGAACATCTTTTTCCATACTGCACTTAAACTGAGAGCCTCCTTTTCACACAATTGCATGGATGCTAGATGTAGATTTAAAAAATGAAAAAATGAATGGAACAAGAGGCTATCAGTATTTACTAAACATAAGAATCTTAATCTGGCTCAGAAAAATCCCCAGATTTTTAGTGTTATTTTAAAATTCCATGATCTCTAGAGTGAGTATGAGAAGACAGGAATGAATTTTTGAGGATATTGGGACCAAATGCTGTCTCAAGGGATGCATCGTGCGCAAAGGCTCTGCACCCACAGGGGCAACCAGTAATCCCAGCAGGAGGTTGCTAGGCCATATTCTTGAAAGGTCAATCCCAGTGTTTCTCTCCCTTAAGGATTCCATGATTGCTTTGAGGAACTTCACCAGCACTACCTATAACACATCATCTCCAGGCAGCCAGTTTGAAATAATACACTGAAAGTTTGTCACATCCTTTTGTGAACTTCAGTTTAGCTTCTGCATTTGTCTGGGAAGAAACTGAATTTTTATGTCTTAGTCTCAGTACCAAACTGTATTATATGGGCAAAATACTTAAATATCAAAGACTGACTTTAATAATGACAGTGTGACTATTAGAAGTGAAGATCCAACTGTAAGATAAAGGAATTTACCCAAACTTAAAATAAACGCCAAACCACAAAATCCCAAGAAGCCCCCAGGTTTGGATTTGAAATTTAAGATAAATTTTTTTCTTATCTGAAGCAATTTACCACTGAAAATACATTTTTTATAATTGAAATACCACCAGATCTAAAATTCTACAGATAAAATTGGTAGTGCCATAATATATTATGATTTTACATTGAGAACTAATAAGTTTATTTTGCTGTGTTATCCAAAAGTAATTTACTGTAGATTTGTAAATTCTAAGGAGGAGGTAAATAAGGATTGGTTATAGCACAGTTAATTAGTAAAAGATAAATAATGAAAACTCATGCCTAGTTTATTGGGTTTTTTTTCCTTGAAAATATCTTGAAAATGCTGACATTACTTCAAAGATATTTAAGTTTGGAAGCTAACTGTATTTTCATCCAATGTCTGTATTCTTTCCTTCACAGCTGTCATAAGTGTTCTGTAACACTTCAAATTTTGTGACACTAATTACATCTGAAATGATTGTGGAATTAATATGGAACTATATTGTGTTTGTGCACAGCTAAATGAACTTCTGGAGAAGTTGCAATGCTTCTTCATTTGTAAATTATATAATTATTCTGAGTTACATTGGGTCTAAAAATAATTTGCACACACTGAATAATCCCTTAACTTACTCATTGAGTACATATATTGTCAGAACTGATTCAGAGTTCATGCTGCTCAGTGGCATTGGAATTAGAGAAGATGCTAGTCTATCAATCCATCTCAGCATTTTATCAGTGAGTAACATATTTCTTATTGTTAGAAATATCAACTCAAATGTATTATAAACTGTTATTCAACTGCAATTGTAATTTACTTCATGTGCACTTAAAATTAATGGTTTGTACTAAAATTATATTGAGAAAGAATTAAAAGAAACAACAAATTATTCTATATATTTAATTCAAAATGTTCTGTTATTTCCCAGAAAAGCAACATCTATTCTTCTTTTGGCAAATTAGCCAACATTGCATACCAGAAAGACAGATAAAAACACATAAAAAGTCTCTTTTTATTCCCAACTCATCATGGCACTCCACCCTTTAAAGCTATCTATGCTGCGCTTCTCTGAGGCAAAGAAGCAGAACATCAATACTTCAGGTCTCAGACTGTTTCAGGAATATTCAGCTTTTTGAATGTCTCATGATTTTGAGATTGTTGTACTAGGGACAGTATCGACTTTGCATTTTCAAGGCAGTCTCTCTGGATGTAGTTTTATATCTAAATCCATGTTAAGCATCTTCTGCTTCAAATTCCATAATAGCTTAGGTGACTGTATTTCTCAGAATCTCACTAATTATTACAGTTTTCTGTTCTTAGTTGATTTTTCTACAGCCTTTTCTAAACACATTGTAGCCTTATCTCACAGAAGGAAGCAAACAAATACAGAAACACTACGTGAAGTGACTGTCTTTCTGAAGTTCAGTGTCCTTTGCTCTCGCTCCTCTTCAATGGAAATTTGGCTTGGAAGTGTACCTCTGCTAAGGGAGCAAAATAGTCCCATTAGACTCCTAAGGACTTACCAAGCTAGAATTACAACAAATCATTGAATGGTGATAGGTGAATTAGAGTCCATTCTTTAGTAATCTTAGAGCTTTATCAACCAACTGGCCAGTTCTAATAGATGATCACTGATACAAAGCATCAGTGCATCGTTGCAAAGAAGCACACTTGCAAAAGAAATCTGTTTTCTTTCCACAATATTTTTTTTTCTTGAAATCTCTGAATCAGCAAAGATTCACTGCATTTGAAAAAGGGAATATCTCTCTTTAGTAAAATTATTCAGTCCGTGCTCTCATCACTTTGGGATCACAGCCTAACACAAGAGACAAAAATTAAGATGTAAATCTAAACTTTCAGAATGGAATTGGCTAGTTGGAAGTTATAGGTGGAGTGTTTTATAAACACATGCCAAATTCCTGTTTTGTAGTCCAAGTTTTCCCAATTTTTCATATATTAAAATATCAGAGTACTAGGAATCATCTGCCTATATTCAGTAACAATATTTTAGAATTGTATGCTCCGTGTACCAGTTCTCCATGCAAAGAAAAAAAAAAATTCCATCTGCCTTGAGTACAACATAAAAGAGAGGTAACGAGTTGACCTGCAGCAGTCCCTCTTCTCTACTCTGCTGTTGGCAGGAGTACATCCTCTTTTGATGGAAGAAAAGATGATAAAGGCAGACAAAAAAAACCAAAACAAACAAACAAAAAAAGGCAAAAACAAAAAACAAAACAAACCAAAACAAACCATAACCAAAACAAAACAAGGCAAAAACCCTCACCAAATCTTTTGGTCTTTCTGAAACAATAATCTCTGCAGGGCTGAAAGAGAAGATATCAGCCTACTTTCCATGAAAAATAAAACAAAGGCATGTACTACACCAAATGTTCCTGTACATCTAGCGGGAGGTAACTGAATTAAAATATCCACCCTTCAGTGAAAATAGTTCCTCTACCTTTATTTGTTGCCCTAAAACAAAGGCTTCTGGCTATATTACACAATTTCAGGACCTACTTTTTCTCCCTCAGGCAATATTTTACAGTTGCAACCCCAGGTGCCAGAGCACTCCAGGAAGATACCAACAATGAGGCTGGTAGGGGCTGTTTCCAGGGATTACAAATGAAAACTGAACTGAATGGGATTTATGAAAAGCTCTAGTTCAGGCTGTAGGACTGGAGACATACATGGAAGGTGGAAGACAAAAGGGAGGAGAGTCAGATGAGAAACCACAGAGGAAGGCAGTATAAAAATGCTTTTCAGCAGAAACAGGTAGGAAGATGTGGGAGAACACTCAAGCTATGAAGGTTGGAAGAAACATATAAAGCAAGAAGACCAGGACAACAGACGCCAGGAGTTTGCTAAATTAGAGATCTTTTAGAAATTGCTTTATTTGTACAGGTTCCATTTAATATGTACCCCCACCATGTGAAACTCTTGCTTGATCTGGACTGCCCTGCCAGCCCTGCCCCCTGCCCTAACCCCATGAATGTATCCCCTGTCTTGTCTCCTTCTCCCTGGGGGCCTGCCTGCCTGTGACCCTTCCCTTCCCCCATTGGCTAACCAGGATACCTAGCCAGTCCCATCCCTGGCGTTTATATAACTCCTTGCTACACTGAATAACAACCTTCCCTTTTTACCATCCAGCCTGTCAGGACCCAAGTGTGACCGGTACCATCTACAGCACGGGGGTTTTCCAGCATTGGCCGGGGCCAGAGGCTGTGAGGAGCTGGTCCCCACAGTCAAAACCCTGTCAGGAAGACAGACAGCCTACCAGAAGAACTCATAAGGAAACTGGTTAGTAGAATATATAGAAAATGTAACAAAGGATGAAAGAAAGAGACAGAAGTGATTATGACTAAATTGTTACATTCAATAATCAAAGTGAGGGGAAAAACACAGGCTGTGTAAGAATATAGTTGAACTACTGTCATATACTACCATTTCTTTTTCTTTCCAGAAATGTACTGGCTTACACTTTTCAGATGTATTTTCTCATTATCTGTCATTTGCAGATCCTTTCAGTTTGTAAGGAAACACTCCTGCAGCATCACCAAACTTTTCACTAGCTGGGTTTATGCACAAAATGTTTTATTTGTCCTTTTTTTAGTGACACCCAATCTCTCTTGTATTTAGCAGATTCCCTCACATTTTATGCAAATACTAGATCAACTTCAAGATAAACAAGTTTTATTCTAGCAAATGAAAGGGTTAAGGTTTTCATAACGTAATGAGGAATATGTTTCCCATGATGGAAAACAAACTCTAAAAAACCTGCTTTGGATAAAACGTGACGCTAAGAGTTAGTTTAGTGGTTTCTGTACCTCATCTAACTTGCATTTGGGTAACTTGTCTGCAACTTTGTGGGGTTGGATCATCTCTCTATTCAATGTAGGCTTCAGCTCTCTATTCAATGTAGGCTGCACACTTTTTTTCTTTTTTCCTCATTTATTCTGCTTCTTTCTTTACAATTTTTTTGATATTTTGTAATCCATTAAGAAGATAGCTTGAGTAATGGAAATCACTTTCATAAATATGGCTGCAATAGCTCAAAGTATTTAAAAAGCCCCTTTAATACAAAGAAAGTTCTTGATGTGTGCTCTTAGGACTCACTAATTGCAAATAAAGTGTTCTTCTTCTCTTTGGAGAAAGATATTTCCAGCCCAACAGATAGCTACACTGTTTTGCAGATTGTACCTCTTAGAAAGTTTGCATTACCCACACATTTTATTAAAATTAATCACAATCTCATTGTTATATCTTCAAAGACACCACACAGCACATAATGGATTAGCTGTCAGGCTTGTTTCTTCTGCATTCCATGACCTTTTGTATTTTCAGGACCCTAAATGAGGAACCTCACTCCGGAAGAGAAAAGAGAAGCAGGACATTAAAAAACTCCTATTCCAATCTGAACATTAGATCAGATTACTGACAAAGAACCACACTGTGCTGTTTTTAAGGAGTAGCCTTAAACAATGGATCCTTGATTATTCGCTGCTTAATTTTTATCTTGCTCCGTGGCTATGTCTTACACCACTCTAGCTGGCTTCCTAGAAGACAAATCTATTAAGAGAGCTAATCCCTAACATTGTGATTGCAAGTCAGTCTTCTTAATTGCTTGGTTTCAAAGTCAAAGACTGATCTGTGATCCTCTGTCATTTAGCCGTGTTTACACAGTGGTTGAAGACTGAATGAAACAAGGTGGTTTTAAGAGATGTAATGGTTTGCAGGGATTGCAAGAGGCAAATAAGAAGGAAACAGTAATGGTAAGTTTGTTGTTACAGTGCTTTGGAGCCACTGCGCGATGTGTGATTAAAGCACAGAGCAGAAACATAAGATTGACTTGCACAAAGCTTGCAATCTAATTTATAACAGAATTGCCAAAAACAGGATGTTGTTACATAGCAAGGGAAGAAGAAAGTGAATCCCGAGTTGATGCCACCCAGTAGTACTGCAGAGCCTAATTTTTGTAAAGCAATAGACAGTATCAGTAATTTTTAGGAACTTAAAAGCAAAGGAGGTTTACAAAGAAGGGAAGCAGTGAAAAGTAATAAACAAGTAATGAAAATAGTAGAAAACAGGAGTAGAGGTGGCACTCACTATCCTGAACTACATTCACAAAACCAGTTTCAAAATCAAGGAGTACTTTTGTTCTCAATGTGTGGCTTTTTTTGCCATATTCTTAGTGCTATTTTATGCAACTTTCATGATTGATTCACCAGTTTTAAATTACTGAAATTATCAGTAAGTTTTAGTAAATATTTTTCCAATTTTTATAGTTATTTACTTGAAGAATCTCTAAGAATGCAATAAATTTGTTTACTAGAACTAGAACAATTAGATATTAGATGTAATAAATTGTTTAATGTGAAGTTAAAATCTTTATGCTTTCATTAGAAAAAAATGTTACATCTCAACAGAAAGATGCCCATCCATTACTCTTGGTGAGATTCCAGGGTGTTGCAATATATATTGAATTTGCAATTTTCAAAATGTCATTACAATTAAATGAATAATGAGGAGGGCTCTATTTGTTGTGAGTTCATTTCTATTAAACTGGCCTTTTGATCTGTAAAGGAAGCTATATAATATTCTGATTTTTCTGACTCTCAGTGATAGGCAAATGGATGTTTCTGGTGTGCCATCTGAAAGGTCATGAGCACACTAAAAGAAACACTGTATAGAAGCACAATGCATTGAGTTATTTAATAGAAGAAGGAAGATTTCAAATAAAATGCTTAGCAGTGCTTGGCAGACAACCTCTTTTTTCAGTGGCAAATGCAAGCACTCAACTCTCAATCCAGTTCTCTCCTTACTCCAGTATTTTATTTCTAACAGTAACCAATGCTGAGGCATCCTAAGTATGAACATGAAAATGTAAAAATATATGGTTCTACTAATCCCCTAAAATTGCAATTACCAAATTAACAAAAACTCCCAGGTGTGCACAGATTGTGGGCAGAAGCTTAAAACCTCAAGGTGCACAATATTGTACAACCAGCTAAACAAATAAAAGAAAAATAAAGATCTGCTTCAGGAATAGATTATAATCTTCTTTTGGAGAAATATCCTGAAGTTTGTGTTACCTGCTGTCCTCACACACTCGGTGCAGGAATCATGTAGCAAACCCATTTCAGGTGTCCCATTGTAACTTCAATATGAGAAAGAAATTTACAAGAACAGAAACTCACTGGAACAACCTCCGCAGACATAGAATGGTCCCCATCACCAGAAGTTTTCAAGATGCAGTCTGACAGGGTATTAGATAATCTCATTCCCATGAAAATTTGGAAGAGATGATCTTTCAAAGTTCATTCCAACCTGTGCTATTCTATGATTCTGTGATTATACCTCTAGTGGGTAGACCTCAGTCAGCTGTCCAACACCTATCCTCTCACTCTTCTCAACAAGACAGGGAGAAAGTAAGGTAAGGAAGTTCATTAAAGTCAAGATAAAGACAGGGAGTTTGCCTACCAAGTACCATCATGGACAAAACAAAACCGACTTGACTTAGGAAAAAATTAACATAAGGGTAATTAAGTTGGATTTGTATAATGAGAAACAAAGTTAAAATAATATTGAGTACCACTGAGAATAGTCTAACTTTATCTTATTTACTCTTCCCCATCACTCAGTCGTAAAAATCATAAGATCTGAGCCTTCACTCAACCTCTCCTCGTACATCAGAGGCTCACATCCCTTCACCATGCTTGTGGTTTTTTGTTGGATTTGTTACAGATTATGTTTGATTTGCACTGGGAAACCCAGAACACATCCCGGGATTCTAGGACACATATCATCAGGGATGAACAGAGGGAGAGAATCACTTCCCACCACTCTTTTTTTGCTTTTGGTTTTGTTTGTTTGGCTGGTTGGTTGGTTTTGGGGTTTTTGGGGGGTTTTTTTGTTTCTTTTTTTTTTTTCCTTGTCCTGAAAAACAAGAGTCATTTCTGCTCAGGAAGTTCCTTCAGTTTCCATGACCTTACAAAGGTAATCAAGAGTGGCCTTGCACTGACATCAGTTCAGCTCTCTTGGCACTTGTGAGTGCATCCCATTAAGTTCTATGGACTTCTCTACATCTAGTTTGTTTAAATATTCCCTAATACCCTCCTCCTCAGTGAGGGTAAGTCATCTTTGCTCTAGATTTTCACACTGGTTTCAGGGATCTAGGATTCCTGAAGATCAGTACTACTAGAGAAGACCAAGATGAAGAAGACTTTGAGTACCATAGTCTTTTTTTCATATCCTTTGTCATCAAACCCTTTATTGCCTTCAGCAGATTTCCCTTAGTTCTCCTTTTGCTGCTGCTGTACCTGTAGAAACCTTTCCTATTGGTCTTTATGTCCTTTACTTATTTCAGCTCAGAGTGGGTCTAGCTGGCTTTCCGAACTTCCCTCATGTTCAGACAGTGTCTCTCTATTCTTCACAGGTCATCTGTCCCTGCTTCTCTCTCTTCTACATTTCCTTTTTGTGCCTGAGTTTAGTCATCATTTCCTTGCTTATCCATTCAGATCCTCTGCTGTCAGTCCTGCTCAACAGCATTGACTATTTTCCACCTAGAAGAAGGTGAACCCTGAATATCAACCAGTTCCTCTGGACCCCTCTTCTCTCCATGGCTGTACCAGGTTATAATTAAAGCAATGTAGAAACTTAAGGGATTACTCGTACCCCACTGTATTGTTCGTCAAGAAGATAATGGGTAGCCTATTCAATCTTAGGTTTCAAACTTCATAATATTTGGATATTTATATCTGAAGTTAGGCAAGACAAATCCACTTATCAGACTGTTACAGGATAGCCTGTAATTCCAGAAAATCCATGGAACTGTTGTTAGTTCTGTGTTCTTATACAGGAAAACATAATAAATGGAGCCACTGTCCCGTGTCTGTTTCTATCTTCCCCTCACCTTCTGTGACCAGAAGGAAAAGAACTGTCAGAAGGTACCAAACTATTGTTTTTTTTTCATTTTGAGTACAGCAGTTCGAGAGTCACCAAATTTTTTCTTTCATTATCATGAGATGCAATATCATATCATAACTAACTTTAGTTATACATGTATTTGACAAAGGCAATTGCCTGTAACAAAAGGACTTTCTTAGCTTTCTATGTGAGTTCCATTAAAAAAAAAATTCTACATCTAGCTTGTTTATTTCCAGGGGCATAATTCTGAACTATGTGGTACTCTGAATCAATAAAAGCATCAGCCTAAAGTTAAAAACCTCCAAGCTCTTTATCTCTTGTACTCTTCTGTAAGTGTACTATTTTGACATACTGATATTCATTTCAAAAGCAGAAATATATGCATAGCAATTGTTATTAATTGTCATTATTTATTCATTGCATGACTGTGTGATGAAGGGAAAATAAAATACCTTCCAACTACAACAAATCCAACTCCAAATCTCCAAGTTACATTTAAAACATGAATCTTTTTCCCATGGGCTATAATTGTAGAATCTAGATAGCACTTTGATGGAAATCACCTGATTTTTTTCTCTTTCCCTCATCTGGCCAGCAGCTTATTAGGGACTTAACCCATAAGGGTTTTTGAGTTTGCACATACTATCTGCACCACAGAATCAACTTCTTGCAATGCTGTCTTCAGTGGTCAACTACCGCAGATATTTACTAGTTCAGAAACTCAAGTCCAGTCTTCAAAAATAAAAAGAGGCTTTTGGGATGAAAAGGAAAATTAAAAGAAATGGTTGCTTGTGCTCTAAAAAAGGGGGTAAAGGTAGAGGGAAGGTTGATGTTCTTATCGATTTAGTCCATCTTTAGTCACTACTGTCAATTAATAACTAGACATAGTCTGGATAGTATTTCTATGTGCTCCAAGTATAACTTGGTGACTGAAAATTGCTATATATTATAGGTCTCTCTCTTCCCTACCAGTAAGCATTGAGTTCTAATTCAATGCAATTTCAGTGTTATCCAGCCCCATACATAATAGGAATTGATGATCTGCTCTTTCACCTGTTTCTGTTCTTTGTGAAAAATTGATCTTATAAACCAGAAAATTAAACTGTGTCTGGAGGAGCCAGACTAAACTCCATAAAAAATAAAAGAAATGGGATAAATACTTATTTGGATCAGACAAGCACTTTGATGAAACCTTAACTGTAAATCATAGTGACTAATCATATACAGTAGTGTTCAAAATGACATACAACACACTGTTAAACACAGATGTGGAAAGGAATCAGCACAAATGCAAAAACAAATAAAAGCAGGAGTTATAAACTTGATAAGAGTGTGATTATCCTTTTAATTGTGTAACCTACCCTGAAATCTCCCACTGAATTAATGAGACCATACTGTCATCTTCGTCAAACAATGAAGAAAAAAATAATAACAACCATAACACAGCAGAAGCTAGAAATTGTACCAGTGACTTAGGTGACAAATTTCACACCTGAAATAACAAACAACAAAAAGAGTGAACACTTTGAGAACATCATGTGTACTGTAAATTGTTTGCCTATAAATATACTTAGACACAGCAACAAAACAATGGTTAAAATGTGTTAGAAGTTGCAAAACCTCAATATAGAATTATTTATGTATTGTCAAAACATGGAATTTTCCAAACTGAACCAAGCTGCAAATATTGCACAAAAATTGTATTATTCCTGAAAAGAGTGACAAACACAGTACATAGCTGGTTAGTGAGAAGGAAAATATTTTCTGTTTCACAAAATGTACCTTTTTTTTTTTTGAAAAATCTTACTATGTTGATCTTATCTTTCCTGAGTTATTGGGATGAAAGAATTAGTGACTCCTTTGAAAATCAGTAACTCCTTTGAAAGACATGAAATAAATATTTAATTACACAGTATTCATCACTTAGGAAATTCCACTGACTTCAGAACTCAGTTCTGGATATATGAAAGAATGGTAACTTCTATCTCTTTTTTCCCCATGGGCCCTTGCTGAGGCTTGCCCAAATGAAAACGTCATCTGTCTTTTATATCAGGCTGCAGAACACAAAACCCAGAACCTCAGAGTCTGAGTTTTGACTGCATTTATTTCTACTTTGAACAAGCACTGTAATGAGTTTGGCATTGCATTTGAACTACACTAATTTAGGAAGAAAGATTAAAAATCTTTGCCACACTGAAGCCCTGAGCTACACTGCAGTCATTTAGTTTTTAAACCATGTACTCCAATTACTCTGCATCATAGATGTAGCACTGGAAGGCTAGCTAGGTTTTGATCCTCCTAACTGCTCATATGTCTTTAACTCTCCTGATACTCTCCTGGTATCAGGAACTTTAGAAACAAAACAAAAGGATGAGACTTTAAAGAGTTCTAAAGAAAAAGGAAATTCCTGTTCATTATATTCCTTTTGGTCTTTATGCAAAGACCACTGAATACAATGGATAGATTCCTAAATACTTCCAAAGGGTATTGACTCTTATTTTGTGCCTGCCTCTACATGTTGAAATTAGCTCAGTTGGTTAGACTATGGTGTTAGTAATGCCAGGGTGTTACAGTTTTAGAATCTCATGGAATTTTTCTTTCCCCTACCACCAAACAAGGTGTTAATAGCTCTTATCTTTGTTAACTGCCAAAAAAAAAGGTACGAAAGGGGTAGATGATGAGTGAAGGTGTTACCTAGCAGCAGTAATGGTTGGGGTGGGTGTGGTAATGGGAAGGGGGGGCTTTTGGTTTTCTTGGTTGGCAGAGGAGGAAAACTGCAGGAAGAAGGGGAAAGAGATGGCTCTCAGGTGGAACCTCTGCCTACAAGTTTGGTCTCCTTCCTTTTCTGCTGTTTCCCAATCCCCGGATTTTTGGAGTTCCCAGTGCTTCAGAGAGATAGAGAGACTTGCTAGCAGGGGCCTTTTGCGTCAGGCTTCCTGAAAGGGCCAGCGGTTGCTGGCCTGGGCGCGAGGAGCTCCCAGCATTGGTGGCTGCCAGCTCGNGCTCGGAGTGACATCCATTCCCCAGCCATGGACTGAGAGAGAGTTTTTGGCCATGGAAAGAGGATCCCAGCTCTTCCCCTCTCTGCGAGGCTTCTTCCAACCATCCCCACACGGACATGTCTCCACCCACCCCTGGGGGGGTGAGCTCAGCACCAGCTGAGGAGCAACATCGCCACCTGCTGTCCGTAAATATTGGTGCACCCAACTGGACCAGAGACTCTGGTGGGGAGCAGTTCAAGGGGGGTTATTTGTTTAGTCCTAGTTGTTTTATTTCTCTTGAATATATACATATGTATATTATAGTTAAGAACTGTTATCTTTTTGTTTATCATAACTTAATTAAAATTTGTTTTGAAATTAAAGGAGGCTTGTCTCCTTCTTCAGTTTCTAGTCCAAAAAATTTCCTAAGTTCCTCTAAACTTAGACACAGGGTCATGGGTTCAATCCCAAAATAAGACATTCTTTTAAGAGTTGGACTCAATGATCCTTGTGGGTCCCTTCAAACTCTGAATATTCTGTGATTTAGTGCTATATAACTGTGAGATGGGTTGAAGTAAGGTGGGTAGAGATTTCCTGTTTTCACTTGAGAGGACACCAGGCAAACAGGATCTTCAGAATTATGTAATATCATATATGACTGGAATAAAACCCAAACAAACAAAACTAAACAACAAACAAACAGACAAAACAAACCAACCAAAAAAACCCCCAACCAACCAACCGAAACACACCTACAAAATGCAGTAACACACTGTCCTTAGGATAAGATAAAGTGTAAGATAAGATAGGTGGAAATTAATTGTCACTCAGAACTCATCCACAGAATCACAAATGAGGATATTACAGTGTTTTGAATCCTTCCTAGAAAAAGTACAGAAATTTCATGAACTTGCATTATGAAAACAATCAACTTCACTGCCTCACTCTCCTTTGACCACCTCTAAGAAAAGCAGAGATTTACATGTATTTTGCAAATATGGTTTTGTTCGCTGTATTTATCCTTAAATCAAAATACAAGCTGGGGGATAGAGAGAGAACCAAACTGTTGTTTTTCCCACTTTTCACAGCAAGAGAAATATTTTTCACTAATCACCTACTGGCTGAGATTCTGATAACTTGCTTGTTCACAATTTTAAAAAAGCAAATAAATGAAGTGTATAGTCAATAGCAGTACTGTAATTTACAAGCATTGTAATTTGGCACAGTTATGTCAATCAGTCAACCTCTGCTACTTCATACTAACATGTGTGTTGAAAAGGACTTTGATACACCCTGGCATCTGAAACTGAGAGAAGTACCAAAGTCACTCTGCCACAGAAGTAAAAGTGAACATTCACCTGTAACATAACAAATAGAAATAGATGAGCATAGAAAATAAGACACACAGCTAAGTGCTTTTCCATAACCACTATACATAAGCCAACTAACTGGTGGCATTATGTTCCACAGAAAGAAAAAGCGAGTCTTTATATTAAAATGGTTCTTTGCAGGGTCAGAACTAAGATGACATCTAGAAGGGACACAGTTCTATTTTTTTATCCCAAAGTGCAGAAAGGTAAAGGAGATGATACGTCACTCAGTTCTGAAAATGTTAGTCTTGCTCTTAATATGGGAAATATGGTTTGTGGTAGTGTATTATGATATGCTACATAGACATTATTTATTGCAGTTGTTATTCCATAAGCCATTCAAATGGAATGGCTATATTGCCTTCTCTGTACACATGATCCTTATATTTGACAAGTGCAGGAATAAATAAGAGCAAGTATGTTATTCACAAACTGCAAAAAACTTAGAAAAAAAACACAGAAATGCCATTTAAATTGAAGTAAATGTAAATTTTCCTACTAAATTAAAAAGACGTTTACACATAGTACATTAAAAATGAGTTTTCAGATACAGTAGCCAAAATTTTATGATTGAACCTGGTGCCTCTGTTATACAAGATTGGATATGTAAGTGAGTGCCCAAAGACTCACAATGACCCTGTGTTAAAAGTATGTTAAAATCACAATTCTGTTTTATATTCTGTGATGGCAGGAAATCCAAACACAGTAATTATGAAAACCTAAATATTTTCATGCAAATATCAATATGACTTACAATAAACATAACTGGCCAGCAACATCTCAGAAAAGCAGGAATGATGGGAGAATCTATGGAGTCATAAGCAATTCTGTGTTATCAAGGACCAGAGAACATTAAGTCCTTGCAGGTAATTATAAAGACAAGACTGACCAAAACATTATACATCTCAATGAAACTGTTGAGTTTCATGAGACAATCTGCAGACACTGCTTCGATTCCAATCTCATTGCAAACAGGGTGTTCTTTACACAGAAACAGTAAACTGCCTTGTTCCAAAGACAGAAAATACTCATTTGTCAAATTAACCCATTCAGTCTTTGGTTATCATATGTTTTAGGATGAATCAGGATCAAGTTGGACTGCCCATCTGAAAAACAGAAAGCAGGGCATACAGATACAAAATATGCAAATACCCAGGATCCTTTTTGAAACTGAATGCTGAGAAAGTAGCTTGCATGAGCTCCTATAAATGCTATAGGCAATAAAATTCAACAGCATATATCAAGCAGAAAGAAGATTTTTCATCCTCGGAGAGAAAATGAGGAAGTCTTGGATTAGGTTTAATCAGAGTGAGGAGACAGATTTATGCCTTAATCTGTAAACTTCTTGCAGAGAAAAATGGGAAAACAGACATCAGTGTCCACCACAGAGTGCTATTCTGAAAAGAAATCCAAAATAAGGATCTCCAAATGCTTACATTGAGCAATTGTATGAAGTTCAACATGGTGAAGTGCTGGGTCCTACACCTGGGTCACAACACCACCATGCAGTGCTACAGGCTTGGAGAAGAGTGGCTGGAATAGTGGACATCTGGATAGAAATAAGGCAAAACTTCCTTTATTTTCAGTATCTCTTAATAAAAAGTGATGGATTGTTGGGGTGAGATTCACTTGATTCATGTTACCTATGTTTATCAGTCTATTCTAATGACAGAAATGAAAATTAATATTAAAACATGGAAATGTAAAACTGGAAATGGATTTTTTCAGGACTTTGAAAAACTGAATTCCTGAGAGCTACTGAGGGTGGAAAAATCCATGAGCTGCAAGACAATGTAAAGATTTCAGAATGGAGTTGAAATTTTAACAGTGCAGATACAAGTGTGCTTCTAGGTTACTTGGACTAGTGTAATGCAGTAAAACTGAAAGTTAATCAATCAAAAAATTACACCTACCTGTAGTTGTTAGGTAGGTTCTGTCTCAATTGCATGCTACTCTGAATCTTGTCCTGTTTAGAGAAAATAAATAGTCCACAGCCTTTAAAATTCATAGATCTGTGATGATATGCACTATTTCAAGTTAACAAAGTGGAATGTACATTTCTTTTCCAATAGCATGATTTTGAAACTGAAGCTTTCCCTAGTCTAGGAATGAAGCATTCACTGAGTACAGTTTTTATGAGAATTACTCCTTCAGCCTTTATCTGGGTGATACAATGCAGCAATTTAAGAGCGGGAATACCATATCTAATCCTGTCTCTGAAATGGCATGCTTGCAGGGGAATAAAACCTCATAGAAGAGTAGTTTGAAATCTGTGACCTATGTGGCAGTTAATCTTCATAGTCACTGAAGACCATGCTGGGATCTTTACCCAAAAGATCTTAGCATCAGAGAATTGTTTAGGTTAGCAAAGGCCTCTAAGATCCCCATTAACCCAGCACTGCAAAATCCACTGTTAAACATGTCTCTAAACATCACATCTACACATCTTTTTGAAACCTTCAGGTATGGAGATGCAATCACTTCCTTGGGCAATCTGTTCTGAGGATTTCATCAACGCTTTTAGTGAAGAAATTTTCCCTAATATCCAATCTAAACCTCTTCTAGAGCAACTTGAGACCATTTCCTCATATCCTATTGTTTATTACTTGGGAGAAAAGACCAATGCTCACTTTATTACAGCATTCTTTCAGGAATTTATTGAGAATTATGAGGTCCCTCCTGAGTGTCCTGTTCTCCAGGCTAAACAACCCTAGTTCCCTCAGGGACTTCTCATAAGACTTGTGCTCCAGACACATCACAGTTTCTTTGCCCTTCTGTGGACACTCTTCAGAACCTTAATGTCCTTTTTGAATTTAGGGACCCAGAACTGGACTCAAGGTGCTCCTTGCCAGTGTCAAACACAGTGGGACAATCAACACTCTAGTTCTGCTGGCCTCACTCCTTCTGATACAAGCCAGAATGCTGTTGGCCTTGGCCACCTGGGCACACTGCTGTCTTATATTCAGCTGGATCTTGACCAGATGTCATAGGTTTCTGTGGCTGGATTTTGGCAGAAGTGGGGGTTATCCAGGAAGCTGCTGGAAGCTTCCCCTGTACTGTGGAGTCAATGACATCCAGGTCCAGGAGGGACTTCCTGCTTGATGGCCAAAATTGAGCCAATTAAGAATCATAGTCACAGCTCTGTGAGAAAATATTTAAGAATTTAGGAGTGTTGCACAGTTGGAAATTCCAGCTATGAGATAATAATGCAGAGACAAGGTTGGAGCAGGAGGAGGAGAAGGAGGCACCCCATAGAAGCAGAGGAAGGACTTAGAGCTGCAGCCTCCCTGCAGCCCGTGGTAAAGACCGTGGTGGAGCAGGTTGTCCCCCTGCAACCCACAGAGGACCACTGGGGTGCACCCCGTGGGTGATCCACAAGACTAGGGCAATGGTAGAAACAACAACCAACTGTAAAACCCCCATTCCCTGCTCCCTTGAACTGCTGGAAAGAGGGAGGAGTGGGAGGAGAAAGGTGTTTTTAAGACAGATTTATTTCTTACTTTTTAGTTCTTATCTTTTTAGTAATAAATTTAAGTATTTAGCCACTCTTGAGTTTATTTTGCTGTTACCTTTCAGCTCTATTTTTGCCTTTTCTTATTTTCCTTTCCCTCTGGGAAAGGGGCAGGGCCTGGAGGTTTGGGTGGACACCGGGTGAAAACTGCCACACCAGAATCCCCAAGTCGCTTTCTGATGAGCAGGTCTCAAATAACTCTTCCCCCAGCCCGTAGCACTGTATGAGGTTTCTGTGGCCCAAGTGCAGGACCTGACAGCCTTATTGAACCACATGTTGTCCCTTCCTCCTCTTGCTGAGAAGCAAGAATGATAGAACAGCTTTGGTGGACAACTGGCATTCAGCCAGGGTCAATCCATACATTCCTTTAAACTAATGTTGTTCTAACTTTTAAATGCTAGTTATCTACACTAACCTAGTAAAAAGCACTGAATGTTCAGAGGGAGCCTCCTGTGTTACAGTTTGTGCCCGTTGCCTCTGGTCCTGTCACTGTGTATCACTGGAAACAGCTTTGTCCTCTTTGCATCCCTTTTGCACAGGTATTTATATATACTGCTAAAATCTTCCTGAGCCTTGTCTTCTTTGGGCTGAACAGTACCAGCTCCTTCATCCTCTCCTTGTACATCAGATGCTCCAATCCCTTCATCATCTTTGTGGCCTTTTCTGGACTCTCTCCAGATGCTTCAAAACATTTAAGAATAAAAAATCAGTTACAGCATACAAAATGCAGTCTCACCAGTGCTGAGTGGAAGCAAAGGTTCATCTTCCTCTTCCTCTAATGCAGCCCTGGATATCATTATCCTTCATTGCAGAAAGTACACATTGCTAGCTCATGTTCAAATTGGTATCCAGCAAGACTCCCAGGCCTTTCTATGCCAAACTGCTTTCCAGAGGAGTGGTCCCAGCATATCCTGGTACCTTGAACTGTTCCTGCCCAAGTGCAAGACTTTGCACTTCCCTTCACTGAACTTCATGAGGATCCTTTCAGCCTATTTCAAGTCATCAAACTTTCTTCTCTAGAAGTTGGAGAGCAACTGTTACTAAAGGAGAGTAGGAGTATATTGAAGATGATAGACATCATCTTTTGTGTCAGTCTCTTTCTGTCCACTAAAGTAGGAGGTTTATCTATAGCATTATCTAAAATTGGTCAGATGAATTACAGCGTAGTCACCAATTCATATCCATAATAAAGAGACTATAAAGGGAAGCTATAAGACAAGTTCAGATATAGGCATTACACTGCACCATCTTTTGCTAGACACTACATTTGGCCAGTTGTCACAGATTAACTCCTAATTGAATGTGACTAGGCAATACCTCTGGGACACCACTTGTGGCACGCTGTCTGTCTAAGGAAACAGTAATGATATTTACAGTATTGTGGGACCTAAAGACTGAGGTAGCTCCATGAAGGTGAATGAGTCCAGGGTGACCTCACCACAGGCAGCGCCACAATGATGGCACACAAGACCACTGTGTCTGAGAATGGTAGGCAAAGCAAAGGAGTTAACAGCAGGAAACACTGACAGCCCTTGACAGGACAAGTGATGCACCAGAATCTGGTGTTACATCTGAAGCAAAAGGAGGCTGCGCCATAGGCAAGTATGAGGACAAGGTTACAGTGTGTATCTAAAGGATCCATCCAGGAGGCAGAGCTTAAGACAGAGGCACCTAAACCATACCTGAACTGAAATGGTCCTAAGTATCAGTCAGGTTGCCTGGTGAGGCTTTTTAGGGACTTTACAGCTAGACACAAAGTCAGGGGAAAAATTGCCATGTCATAAAATACTTTGGGCTTTTCAAAAAGAAATTAAGAGGAGTTCATAATTGCGATGTTTTGGGGATAAAAATGAACTTGTCATATTGTACACAACTGGAAAAAACAACTACTTATTTAAATTATTTTCAGTCCAAACACAAATCTGTATTTATTTTCTTCTTAAATCTGAAATCCATTTCCCTGAATTACCTATCTGGAGATAGAAAAAGAAGAAACCTATGTATCAATTTTTTTATTTTTTTTTATCTGATAGGTTTATTTACCTAACAGAACTATTTTCATTTATTAGCAGTTTTAATGATGTGACCTTCAACATTCATCAGGGAAAAACAAACATTCTAGACAAAGGCATTTGTTCTAAAATGACTGTAAATAGTGAAATATGTTCTATTTCAGATGTATGTACACTGCATTACCAAAAGAAGGATATAATATTTTAATTTGGAAAAGTTTTATGCACATGTTATTTTTTGTATTATGACTAACAAAAAATTGTATTTGACATTTATAATTCTGTTGCATTGTGAATGAGAGAAATAAGGTAACAAACTGAATTTCATATTCATTCATGATGATGATGATAAACAACAGTACTTTGCACTTACATGTTATTTTTCGTTTTTAAGATGTCAAAACTCTTTATAAAAATTCCCCAAATTACATTACTATTTTATAGATGGCAAATCCACAATATCTGAGACAGATAGACAGAGAGACAGAATTATACAATGTCACACAGATGTTTATGGGAAATGTATTTGAGTCTGTGAGATGAGTAAAAGAGGAAGGTAGTTCTTGTGTTAATCTCCGCCATGTCATAGTTAGAATCCAACCTTACAGTGTGTAAACGACAGAAATTTGCTAGGTTTTTCCAGTAGTGAGTGTTTCAAGTCTTCAGAGGTGCAGCTATTAGCTAAAACATAGTTTGAAGGAATAGCATTGGCTGTGGCAAACCAAAGTTTGTGTTCGATCTACTAAAGGAAAAGTTGGAATAGGCAATTTTCACACCTTCTTTTGAATGGTCTGCTAATGGGAAACATTAAAAGGAATCAAGTTCATATAGCCTGTTATTCTTCATTTCTGTTTAATAGTACTTAGAGTAAGATAATCACACTTGCAGACTCTTTGGAAGGCAATCAGATAATTACCACAAAGGTGATCTGTTTCTTCAGGACTTTTCTGCAGAATATTATGTATTTGGTGAAAAGAGAGACCATGGGAAGATAAGGAGGAAACCTTGGCAAATTACACAAACACCCACAGTAAACCTGCAATGAAAGTACAGTTGTCAGCCAACCACTGTAATATGCTAGTGTAAAAGGAAATATCTTGAAAGTATGGCAAAAGTTAAGGACCACATGCACAGATTTACAATTATGAAGGCTCTTTATCAGTTTCTTTTCTCCAGACTTAGAAATACATTTTGAAAAATGGCTGTGAAAGGAGTTCCAACATGGTTCTAGCTCTTTCTTCCAGACTTATAGCCCCTGAAAAGTTACTAGTTTCTATCCTAACAACAGAGACAATTTAATATTTTGGATTTTGAGAGTACTATGCTATCAGAAGTGTTAACAGACAGCACCACTGAGTACATTACAGTATCAAATAATCCACCTACCTGTAGCATTTTTTCCAGGGTCAAAGAGGAATTGAAGCTAGTCTAAATGGTCAGATGAATTTATATTTACATATAGAATGGTACATGATACATGTTTTGAGATATTTACTCTTAAAATTACATTCTCAAAAAGTCATAGTACAACAAAAAGAGCTAAATGTACATTATATATACATGGCTGGCCTTTTTCCAGAAAATTCATCCCATTGAAGTCATTAAGTCAAACATTGAGTCAGGAAAATGAATGATAGAGTGTTAGACCATACCACTTAAACAAGAGGACAGATGACTAAGGCAGCCAGCAGTACATTCATTCTTCTACTCCACATTTTATTTTAGTGCTTTGATTTTGTATACAAATTTTAAACTGAAATATTGTCCTTGGCTATTCTGATAAAATTTATTGTAGCAAGCAGAAATCTCATTTAATTGCAAAAATGGCAGTGTTTCTCTTGTGTACCAACTAACTATATCTAGATAAAGGGGTTTGTATTATCACTTGCAAAGTTTATCAAACATTTTTTAGACTTAGAATGTTATACAATGAATATTATTCATTATAGTATCCACTATTTTCACAGGTAAGTCCTTTTCCATTTGCATCAAGAAATAGTCAAGTTTTCTCTGACCTATTTAGAGTGACCAACATTGAGGTCCTTGTGTATTGTGTGCTATTCATAAAAATCTCATGTAAGAGCTAAATAATACAGTTCAAACTTACTGTGTTCTTTTCACTCCGGATAAGCATCCAGATGGTTACGTGGTGTTTAACCAGGCCTATCTGTTCGAGAAATCAGTCAGAGAATCTTAAATGTGTGTGACTATATAATTTCCAGAGCATCCTATTTTCAATCAATTTAATAAAAATTTAAAAGGTGCTATGATGTAAGTTCACAGACCTGAGATTTCAGAGCAACACATTGACCCAATCATCATTTTTCTATGTCATGAAGATATTTTACTTCTACTTTTCAAAACAAATTGAGCATTTTGCCTATGTACAACCAAGTATTTAACATAAAAGTGAGGAATATATACACAGTTTTTGTTAACAAGGATACAGGCCTGCAAAAATGTATCTGTCTAAAAGAAGTTTTGTATTTTTCTTTTCCTTAAATTAATTTCTAGAGCCATTTCAATCTTTGGTTTTATAAGTGGGAAAGCAGTTACTAATTCATTCTTTAAAAAAGTGAAAATATTACATCTTGGATAATAAATGGTGAGGGAAGATACTAAATAAAATAAACTTTTATGGCTTTTCAGACAGAATTCACATGCCTATTTCTGCACACGTCTATTAAAAGTCACCTTTAACTATGTGGTACTGGTAGTAGTAGAATAACCATGTTGATGTTCCATAAATGACCATTCTGACCTACAGATGTCAAAGAGATTTTGTCATCTTATTCAGCATTAGAATTTATTCTTTATCTTTGGAACCAATATGCTTTACTCACCTAGACCTGTGACAGTTTAAGACGTCAGTACCTTACAGCTACTGATGAATGAGGTTACAGATGGGATAGCTGGGTTCTTTTTAAAGTCTGATTGGTGTTTTGGGTCAAAATCACAGACTTGCATTAAGAGAGGTTGATATTAAGGCAAAAGTTCCCTTTTGCTGATCCTTTAGGAGGGTGGAATTCTGAATTGAAAGCTTCATAAGAGATGGTCAGGGAAAATAATTTTCACTGCAGAAGCATTAAGGTGTAGGGAAAGCAACTTGTTATTAAGCAAAATGAACTGCACATGTTAGCCAAGCTGTCTTTGATATTCAGTTCAATCAGAGTTTTGTATTAATTTTGTTTACCTAGTATTTTTTCAAATCTCAACAGGAAATTTTACCTTTCCTAAATTTCATGTATAGAAAAAGAACATGAGATAATGCAAATTGCTTGAAGAAAAATTTCCCGGAATTTATTAACTAAATTTTCTCCTCTTGTCATTGCAAATTAAATTCAAATCTTTACAGAGATTCTTGTATTTTTGCCTTGCAAATATGACAGCAATTGCATTAAAGCCCCAAAATTTTCATAAATATTTCATATTCTATTCATCTTGACCATTAACATAATAAAAAGAAGAAAAAATCCTAATGACATGTCTTAAGATTTTACATCAGGTTTGGGTAAATTTATATGCACCTAGGTTAAAGTTTGTGCTGATTATGCAGGCATCTTGTGTGGATTTCTCCTGCATCTGACAATATATCGAACACATAACATCTCTACAGCATATAAAGCCAGATTTATGTTTTAATAGATTTATCTAAAATAGGTCAAATTATAATATCTAAACAAAATAGTCCTTTGGCTATACCTATTCTGGATGATCTCTTGTATAGAGAAAATGAAAAGAAAAGAAAAAAAGAAAAAAGAAAAAAAGAAAAGAAAAGAAAAGAAAAGAAAAGAAAAGAAAAGAAAAGAAAAGAAAAGAAAAGAAAAGAAAAGAAAAGAAAAGAAAAGAAAAGAAAAGAAAAGAAAAGAGAAAAGAAAAGAAAAAAGAAAAGAAGAAAGAAAAGAAAAGAAACAACAAAACACTTTTGAAGCAGAGACATAAATTCATGAGTTGTTCATCGATATTCCCAGAGCCATGGAATTCTTACTGCTGATAAGCACATCAGAGTTGACTAGCAATCTGATTGTTGTACCCTCACAGAACAAAGTTTTTAGTAGTTCTGACACTAAAGCAATGGTCAATCATCAGAAATCAATTCTGATTTCATTTGTGACAGAAATAGGTATTGAAGGAAATGTAAGAAAGTAAGGTAGTATGCCTTATGATATAGAAAAGCAACAACAACAACAACAAAAAGCTGACTAGGTGGGTTTGAGGTTTCACTCCCTCTTCATTTCTCAGCTTATTTTTCAGGTTGTCTCTCTTTCCCACTCTGTCCCTGCAGTGAGTAGGCTGAGGGTGGGCAAGCATTTGAGAAGGGATATAACCTGGACAGGTGACCCAAAAAGATCAAAGAAATATTCCAGCATCACACTCAGCAATAAAAACCTTGGGAAGGTTTTTGTTTTTGTTTTTGTTTTATTTTTGTGGAGGGTAGTAGTCATTGCTTAAAGGCTGGATTGACAGTGAATGACAGCCTTTGAATCATCTTTTTTTTTTTTTT
>VXAU01002360.1:40416-69836 GCA_013399695.1 Formicarius rufipectus | reverse complement strand
TTTTTTTTTTTCCCCCTTCCTTCCTCTTTCCTTTGCTCATTAAACTGTCTTTATCTCAACACGTAAGTTTTCTCACTTTTGTTCTTTCTTTTCTCTCCTTTATCCTGCTGGGGACAAGGAGTGAGCAAGCAGCTGTGTGCTGCTTAACTCCTGGCCAGGGTCAATCCACCATAATTTGCCCTGGAGGGTTTTTAGTTGTCTTTACATCAAAGAAGCCTTTTCTTACTATCTTAGTTCCTCCATATCCTGTGCATTGGTTTGTGCTCAGGGTTCTTTCCTTTCCAGATTTATCATTTTTATCCCTAGTGCATGCTAAAATTTGATACTAAATTCAACACATCCAGCAAATATGAGTGCTGCAAAAAATGTCAGGTAGCAGAGATTACAAGGATGAATCTAATCTTATAATTTTATTGCCAGAGTCTAGGAATATCGTGCAAACCTGATTTGTAATTTTGTGATTTGTGATTTTTTTTTGAGTGAAGTACCATTGCTGTAGAGTCAGTAATTTAATAAAAGGGGCATCAACATTCAGGACAAAAACTTCAGAAAAATAATGCTATACACAATTTCGATGGTAACAAACACACAGTTTATGCTTTCACTTTGAGACAAATTTTATCTTTCACTTCAAGAGGTGCTGAACAGTGCTGTATTGTCTCAAAACCTCTTTTCATAAAAGCCACTAGATTTTGGATTAGTGCAAGAAAACAGATACAGAGATAGAGAATAACTAGGTGAAAGCCGTAGGATATTTAGTACAATGATAGGACAATAAGGATATAAATTCACTTTTTCCTAATAACTAGTTTTCTCTAAGTGACTAAATACAAAATGTTCATATAGCACTATGAGAAATGTACATTTTTTTTAAAACAAGGTTGAATTTAAGATTGCAAATCCAAACATGATATGCTACAACCAGTCAAGATATGGGCACTTCTAGATTGACTTCTGCACATTCAGGCACTGCTGTCATCCTGGCCTCTACACCTACCTGAGTCTGGATGGATCCTTAGACGAGACTACATTTGCTTAAAGCCCTAGGGCAGGCTTAACCTGCTAGATATACAGAAAGCATGCATAACCCACACCAGACATGATCCATACACATTGGTCACTCACATAGATCCATTTTCATTCAGAACAGAGGGACAAAAAACAAAACAAAACAAAAAACAACTAAATTAAAAAAAAAAAAAAAAAAAAAAAAAAAAAAAAAAAAAAAAAAAACAAAAACAAAAAAAAAACCCAGAAAACAACAACAAAACACACCAGAAAAACACTGGAAACATCATACTGCCACACTTTCTCTTCACCCAATAGCTCTTGCCCCAGAAGGTGGTCAGTTTACTGTTTTCCTTCCACTGAAAACAGTAGAAAAGGGCTCGGTGTTGATCATTTCTGAAAAAAAAAAAAAAATTGCTTTCTTCACCTTTTTTGGTTTTGCTTTCTTTTCATACAACAATGGAAAGCACAAAAAAATTCAGTATCAAGGGAAAACAAAAGTGTATTTACCAGAATGAATTTTGCAGTTTTGCCAGAAATTGCATGTTGCTGATCCACTCCTGCTTTCCTTAAAATTTTAAAGAATCGTACATGTGTTATACAACTTCTGGAAACTGCCACTTTAAAGTAAATTTCCAAATCATGAAATTTGATTATTTTAGAAATATACTGCCTCTGTATGGTTGAAAGACCTAATGGAAAGCTTCTATTAAGATCTACTTAACATCCCCTACATTATTTCTTATGTAGCACTATAAATGTATAAGATGTTTGCAGATTAAGAAAACAAAGAAGAAGCTTACAACTTAAGGGGAAAAGCTTTCTTAACTTTATATCCTGTCCTAGCAACACCACTTCCACATGTAGTCCAAACAAGGACAGTTCTTCTAGGCAGGCTGCCAATTTTTTGGACACCTCAATATGCACAGCCTATTTATTCCCTTCATCCAGCTGCGAAAAAAGGAAAGGGTAACATTCAATGTCGTATAGTCATACCAAAGCATATATAACTGAAGGCTTTTATGTTCCTTTATTTCCCCCCACCCACATTTGTCTATAAAAACTCCCCTATAATCTTGCATTAATTCACTTAATTCTTGATCATTCAGAACTTCTTAAATTCTTTGAAGAATGAAATACTATTTTCATCTTCCCAATACAAGGCCCAAGCATAAAAATATCTTTTCAATCTCATCCAATGAATTATTCATGATCCCCCAGGCAGTGTGCTCCATATCATGAAATAAATAACTGTATTTGATAACGTCATTATCAAAGAAAGTGGTTTTCTTGATGTGAACCGAGGATTAAAGCAGACTTATCAGTGCTCTTTTCACTATGATCCCTGTCCACAGTACCAAGAGGAGACCCATATCTGCAATTCTGTCTTGAGGAAGTACTTCTAGTGGGGAACTTTCAAAAGGAGATAAAAAGGGATGAAGATTGGAGGACCTATCATGATTCTTGTTTCATCTGCATGAAGTACTGCAGCTATTTCCATCAGGACAAAAGGAAAAAAAAATAAGGGGGGGGGTACTTTATGAGTGCATCAAGTTTTTGTGGTTTATGCACAGGTATGGTTGTTTCAGTGCAAATTTGATGGAACCAAGGCTGAAGTTGTATATGCAGGCACCACGTGGAGGGCATAATTTGCAATGCGAGCACAAGACCCTCTAGTGCTTTGCACTTTAAGCATGTGCAGCACATGCTTGGGCCTGGTAACTGTTTTATGCTTGAGAGATGAAGTGCAGATATACATAATATAGTGCAGCAGGTGAGAAATTGACTCTGAGTAGACTGCATCAGTCACTAATCAGTTAACTAGCATTCCTGTTATAATATTAAGATGAAAGTTTGCTTTTCATTTCCTTTTAAAATACATCAGAACTGTTTTCCTTTCATGGAAGAATTTTTTTTTTTTCTTTTTTGAAGTTCAAAAGAGAGATACTGGAGGGAAGGACATCCTTAGCATTTTACCAAACAAAAGGAACCAAACCTGGTTGGAAAAAAAAAAAAAAGAAAAGGCATTTCTGAAGAAGGGGATATTTTAATTGCCTGATTAAATTCAAGTAATTTAGCATATCTCTTTAGCCATAAATATATGTACACTTCACTTAAACAGATACCTAGACACTTATGTCTAGAAAAAATCTACCTCTTTCCAAATATGAATATATTTACAGATGAAAGATAGAAAACTGGGCAGATAGAGTGCCAACGTAGTTTAAAAAATACTAAATGAATTCAAAGCTATTTGTAATTTAAAAAAAAAAAAAAAAAGTGGATTTACCTGACTATTTGTTTACGCTTGCTGTGTATACACATTCAGTTCAAGAACAGGAAACAGTAATAACAAAATACAGTGTGATCATGTGTCATTTTTTTCATTCTTTGTTTCTGGAATCTCATGATACTACAGGATTTCCTCCCTGCATCCTGCTCAAAAAGACAGAAAGCACTAGAAAAATACTGATTCTTTAAATGCATATTCAAATATTTTGATATTTGGAAATAAATTAACCTACAGCTCTGAGTACTAGAACCTGATGTCTAGAGTCCAAGAGTACTTGCAAACACCTCTGAGATCAACAATGCCTGTTAATGTCAACCATATCATATAAACATAAGCTTTTTTTTGTATGTAAACAAGGTAAGATCCACAAGACTTTATCACAAAGACTTTTGTGGTAAAATAGAGCTTGGAGTTTAGATGTTTAATTGCAAGAACAACAATCCAAACAAAGAAAACAATTCTGCTCTTGCCCTAGAGGTACTGACTGTGCATTGACTTCCCTATTATTGTATAGTGTTAATGCATTTACCCAAAGACCACTGAAGGTAAAATGCATAAACAACTGTTTGAATAGTCTTGAACAAAGCACTGTTTCATTTAAGTGAATGCCTAAACCACTGAGCTAGAGTGATTCTTCTCGTGTTCACTTTTAATACATTATACTTCAGCTTTGTGTTGTGCATGCTCACAGTTTCAATGACAAAGGTTTTTAAGTGCCATCGCCTAGAATAACTTCTTGGTTTAGTTAAAGGATATTGTGGAGTCAGTCATACCAAAGTGGGAAATTAAGCCAGTTCTATTCTCTCTGGGTGAATAACTTAATTGCATTAAAGATAGGGAGCTGTTGTGCCTTGAATTTTTTTATGGATCTAATCAATGTTATTAAACTACTGTCTCTTTAAATTTTTAATTGTGACTCAATAACAATGAGGCTCCAACAAAGTCGGTGATTGCTTTTATTATCCTTAGCTCCCAATCTGCAGAGAGAATTAAAAAAAAAAAAAAAAAAAAATGTATATTTAAAAAAATAATTCCTTGATATCAAAGGAAAAAAAAAAACCAAAACCCAGACATCATGGAAGGCACTTGTTGCTGACAAGAAAACAGGTTGTAATGCAGCAAGTGCTTTGGCAGACCATGAGGACCACATGGGGTGTGTCAAAATGTACCCAGCAGAAGAATTCTGTCTGCAAGCAGTCTGTGCACAGGCAATTATATTACAGACATTGGCACCAAGGGACAAAATCAGCCTCAGAGGAGTGAATCAAATAGAGCTCAAGACACATGTTGTGAAATTGCCCCAAGGAATTGGCAAGTAGCCAATAAAGCATAAGGTGGAGTGGTCAGAAATGAGTAGTGGCATGGCCTAACATATGGGATGAAAAAAAATCAGAAGAAGAAACTCCTTCCCTGTCTCAAAGTCTTACACAAAGGATAAAGTGGTGTCCTAACTGTGTCTCTCTCTAAGTGCCTGGGTATTTAAAATATATTTTCAACAGAAAAGAAGTATTTTATCTCTCCAATGGAGTAATCCTGAAAGCACAGAGGTCCATAAAGTCAATTTATGTTTGTAGTAAGAATCTAGCTGTTTTAAATATATCATCATAGAAAATGCATGGAGAAACTGATTGAATGGTAAACATCCTCTATTTGTTTACAGTAGCTATTTAAATTTAAGAGGTATTTCATCCTTTTAGAACTTCAAGACTGTTGATGCCGGTTAATTCTTAAAAAAATAAAAAATCTGTAGTTTCAAATGAACGCTATAAAAAGAAAGGACTAAACATTATATATAAAACCTATAGAATTCTTCATGGATTGTAAAAATGCAGGTGCTCTTTCAGGGACAGCTCTGTAATGAGGGAACACTATGAAACCATAATTTCTTATCCTTTTGTTTTGGTTTTTCTTTCTCACATCTATATTGCAAAATCTTAGTCTGACAGATGAATATTTTTATTCTATATCCATTCGAATATACCTTTTTGTGGCTTTTTCCTCCAATTTCTTTACTAATTAATGAACTAAATTAAGTTCAGCAGGAATAATGATGTAACTATTTATGATGTCCTACTTTTTAATAAGGAGGGAAAGGTTTGGGAGGTAATGGCAGAAATAAAAAAAACTTATGCTTTCTGCATGTAGGGGTTTTGCTTAAACAGAACATAAAACAAAAACATACATTTGTTATACATGTTGTGGTATAAAGATGGAGAATTTCTCATTTCAGCTATGGGCTAAATGGGCCAATAATCCAATCCAATGCTCTCAGAAACAACTTTGATGCTGCATATGGCATACCTTTCCAAGTTTAAGGCTGCTTGCACAGAGTGAACTGTCATTTTGTGGGGAAAAAAAACAACAACAAAAAAAACCAACAACAACAACAAAACAACAACACAAACAAACAAACACAGTCACAGAATTAAGAACAACATGCCATAAACGTCTTTGCTTTTTAAAATAATGTTGTGAGGCAGTGAAGTGAGGGGAGGGAAGGCAACCAGAGGAAACTGTTTCTTCATCATGGAAAAGCAAAAAAATCCCCTAAAAATTTAGAGACAACCAACATTGAGAGCCAAAAGTGACAGGCTGTGCAAAGGCCAGCTTTGCAAGGATCCCAGGCAGAAGAAGCAATATTTTCACCTAATATTGTGAGTTCCTTAGAAATGGAATCATTGCTTGCAACAGCAGCTGTGTTCTGCATGCAAGCCATAACACTCCTTTGTACAAGGTCAGTTGCTCTTTCTAATTCTTATTATTCTCAAAACAGCAGTCCAGCTCATTGGTACAGTGCAAGAGTAATGTCAGATGATTGGCAAGTGTCTCACCAGCAGGAAGTTAGCTGATAAGCTTCTTAGGCAGTGAGCTCTAGTAAGCAGGAAGCACTGGAGCCAGCTCAAGGAAGTTAACCTTAAAATTGCTTTGCTCAGACCTCAACCTCAGCTGCCTAATTAGAAGTTGTTGAAAGGAAGAGTCTCTGGTGTGTGTTTTTCTATAGACAAGACTCAGGAAATGTGTTGCTTGGGCGGCAGTAAACAGGGAGATAAATGTTTAAAAGATACCATAAAAAAACATCAGTCAGTTCAGCGGTGTAAGAGTGGAAAAAACAGACCAATATAAATGTTCACTGAAAGGTTTTGAAGCAGCCTGGGACAGGTCCCAGTGGAAAAGCAGCGGGCAAACAAGCAAGCTATGCAAAAGAGTATTGGCAATTTGAACTTTTCCTATTTGTGGAACCGGATCATGCCCAGTGAAAGGAATGCCGCATAATGAGGACTATCATATTTCTCCACATGATTTGCTGTATAGGAGGAACACAGAGAGACTTTTTCTTTATAGTAATTCAATCATATGGAAAGGCACTCTCATTCTTTAAGAAAAAGACAAAGAATATTAAATTATGAGCATTAGGTGGAGCTAATGATAGAATGCCAGTGTGAACAGAGAAGAGCAGAGAGATGCAAATGCGTGATCTGCTAAGGTCATTAAAATAACATTTGCCCAAGTCTTCTCTCTCCCTGTCCTGAATTAGTCTCCCTACCCTGCACTGTCATAAAATTATGACTCTCTAAACTCATGAAAGCACTCAAACAATTTTAAAGGCTCTCTCTCTATAAGCATGTATGTGTGTGTCTGTATACGTAAATACAAACTTTATTAGATTTTCAATATAATTCAAATGTGATTTTGTTACCTAGAGTTCCTCTTCCTTAAAAGTGCTTACTGCCCTGACATACCCCTTCACCTCATTAAGAAATCTCAGAAAACTATTTCTTGGGGATACAAATCTTAGCTAGCTAGGGCTGTTTTTGGGGCTGCCTCCTGCCTATGACAGGTATTTGTTGCTAACACTTATGAAAAATCATCACGTGCCTAGTTAAACATCCAAAGTACACACCATTAACTAGCTTACTCCACAGTTCAAGAAGACAGGTTCTAGCACTCACAGATGACACCAGTCTCAAATATGAATTTTGTCTCAAAGCTAATTATCAGTGTAGCCACATAAGTCCATCACAGATGCCACTGGCATCAGACCTGTCTTATTATGGTCACTAGCACCCTTTTCAGCTGCACCTGAAATTAGAAAAAAATGTGCAGCTTTGCCCCCCAGAAGCTGCCATCTCATGTTTTCATATAGCTAAGGGGACTTCATAAGGGAGAATACAGCTACCATCATGCCCAGCTCCATTGACTCCCTGGCACTGATATCCACAATCTTTGGGAGAGAGTCAGCTACCAAAACCTCCAGGATCCTTCCCGCAACTGCAGGCTAGGGAATAGGAACTTACCATATTTAGTGAGTGCTTGATGAAAATGCAGGAGGATGCTTATGGCATGCAGTGGCTCCCTGGGCATTTGTGACATATCAGTGGAGTTGGCAGCTTGCAGTTTAAGTATTAGTGCTCTCATATACACCTCCTTTTTTACTCCCCTGCTGATGGCACAGACACATTCTAAAGCCTTTCAAGGTTACTTAACTTCAACTCATAGGCACAGCAGGGGGAACTAAAGACTGGAAGGAGGAATTATCTCTGAATTCCCATCTTGTCAGAGTAAATATTCAAAAGTTGTAGACATACGCATTTATGTATAGATGTACATATATACATATAAAAATAAAAAAAATTATATGTAACAGACAATATGGATCATAAATGGTGTTTCATAAGACAGTCCTATACTGTAATTTGTGGAGTATATGTCACAGGCACAATAGAAAGTTAAAGCTTAGAGGTATTATGGACTGTCATGTCAAATCATACTTAGAGAGCTTTAATATGTGGATTACAGATACATTAAGCCATACTCTCCCCTGACTATTATGTCAATGGGACTTTGCATATTTGAATAATACTGCAGTGTATAATCCTAGTACTATGCCATGCATGCACAACAGGTCTGGGTATACCTGAAATGTGTAGGAAAAGTCCAGGTTCTTTGTCAAAACTTTAGTTATTTTTAGTGTATAACCAAGCAGCAATTATCATTGTTTTATAAACTCCCTGTATATAAAAATTAGCAATCAAGAATGTGCATTTATAAAAAACTTTGTGTGTTTCAGTAACACAAAACACCACAACATTTTTCCCACTCCATTCTCTTTTAATTTTCAGATCACTACTTCAGTGCACTGGAGCTGAACTGAAGATCTGAACACAACTATACTATCTTAACTACTTCTCTTTTCTTCTTTGCCCTCCAAATGGGTCCTTGCTGTTCCCAATTACTGAACTGTCCTTCCATCCTCTCAGGGGAGGTTCAATCTTTCCACATCTCTGCCTACTGATGCACCCTCTCTCAATCAGTCATTGAATTTCATCACCTCCCTTCCACCACAAATTCAAGTTCTCCACAAATTTAGATAGCACTCACTTGTGCCTAACTTACTTTACCTCTGCTTACTGATTTCTTTCTTCCAATATGTCAAGAATAGGACATACACTGGTGTAGTGAACAAAACAAAAGCAGAAAGGAGTTTCTAGTGAAAAATGTGACTCCTGTAAAACTGATTAAGGATGGTCATGTTTGCATTAGCAGTTTCTGTTAGGCAATAGCAGCATATCTATTGAGTGAAACTGCTGTTGTTGAAACCTGATGTCCATACTATATACATGGAGATATACTTCAGACTATTTCCAGTCTTGTTCCTTTTACTGACTTCCATACAGCAGTGGGAATTATTTTGATTAATTTAATCCCAAAGTAATTCAGTTTGCATACCCTTATTTAACTGCACACTGAAAATCAAAGTGGTTACACTTGAAAAATTTGTTGCAAAGGTCTTCCTCACCTGAGTTACATGCTAATTTAGATGCACACATATGAAAGATGGTAATTTATTACCAGAATCACCACAGACAACTTCAGGCACCAATTGAAGTATCAAAAGATTGCAAGTGTAGTTATCCTTTTCTTCCCAGCTGAAAGAGAGATTTCCAGAGCAGAAATTAGTATAGGGCCCAGTAGAGCATATTAAAACTTGGTGTTTTTTGATGTAAAGAGCTTAAAAAGATTAAAATAAGTATTTGAGATTTATAAGAACAAAATGAATGTCTGGAGCTTATTGGTAGAATAAAGCAAGATGAGCTTTAGTCTTGAAAAAATCTGTAACTTTTAGGAAATATATGGGACATATATGGGACAACTTATACAAGGATTGCTATTACAGGATTCTTAGACTTTTGTATCAGCAATATATATCCACTGCTGGAGCTGGTTCTGGACTAAAGAGAGATCATAAATCTGCTTTCAGAGTGAAATTCTAATCTATATATGTCATCTATTCAATGTTTCACAAGTAGTAGATCCTTTTCAGCCTGAATCTTAACCACAACTCTGCAGCAAAACCTATATTCAGAAAAAAAATAAATTCTTCTGTCCCTCTTTGTTTCTGTTTCTGCTCTGGTGTTTTAGCTTCACACCTCCCCTTGGTTTTTATTTTCCGTAGTCTCATATTTATATAAACACCTGTTGAGGCTCTATTTTTCTATCACCTCTCTAGTTTCACTTCCCCCTAATTCTGGATTTTGTTTCTGCCTCTCTATCTCAAAACCCACAAGCAAACTGCCTTTGATAGCAGTGTTTAAGTTCAGTGACTGGTTTTTTAACAGCAAATGTCTGGGGGTGGTTTTCATCTTGGAGAGGATCACAAATTTGTATTATTTGTTTCCTACCACAAAAAACCATCACCTTGCCTGTGCTTTCCTGTTCAGAGAATCAATTAGCTCACTTCTGATGGAGAAAACTAAAGAAAGTGTTTGTAAGGTGGATGACAACAGAGTTTAGGCTTGTGTTTTGAACATCATAGCAATATGGACACAGACTCTTCAAAGAGCCATCATCCTGCAGAAACAATTCACAAAATCGTGGAGAATGGACTGATATCATCATTTCATGCAGAGGCTGTTAAGGAGCCACTACATAGGTTGAGGTAAGAAGGAGATTACAATGAGGAAACGAAATTATTTTTGGTGGATATCACTACTACCACTAAAAATTGCTTGCCACCATGGATGAATATGTACAAATAGTCAACAAATTCAAAAGCTTTTTGTAACTAAGAATTGTTTTAAGTACTCGCTCATGTCTAACTGGTCTATTAATGGGTACCTCAGGTGACTGAATATGCTTCAGCACACAGCTTCACAACATGCACTCCTGGTTCAATAAATTATAGCCTCGTGTCCTGTTGCTTTAATTAATTTTAAAGTTCTTTCTAATTATTAACCTGAATTCTTTACTATTTTCCTTTTGCAATGGATGATTTAACACAGCTTTCATGCCCATTCCCACTCTCTCTGACTCGTGGAAATAATCTGAATGAAGCTGAAAGCTTAAGCTCTGATGCCTATCTGCCTGTTTTATTTTCTGATATTGGATTAGCCATTCTGTTATGTAAGACATTTTGATGAGTATTTTCTCTGATTCTCTAGCTGGATAAATAAATTCAATATGGTTGTATGGATTGGTTTGGTTTAGATTTTTTCCTTTTTTTTTGTTTTGTTTTGTTTTTTTTTATATGGTAAAAAAAAATCATAATAAATCAGGTTTTAAGATAGTTATGCTTTTCCCCTTCTGTGGAGATTAAGGTTGTAGTAGATCAGTAGTTTAAAGTTCTCTACCCAAAACTTGTACTCCTGTATGTAATTTAAAGCCACTTAACAGTATATGTGCTGAAGCTGAGTGTTTGAGAGTTTTTTAAGTTTATCTTCAGTTTTGGCTTTTTTCATAAACATTGCAATTTATTCCACCAAGTCTCCATAACCATTTAAATTATAGAACACTGATGAAATGTTCAGGCTTCAGGAGCAAATTCCTCCTGAAGAAGTCAAACCTTCTGCACTGTTCTATGATACCAGAGTATAATGAGTATGTAAAGTATCAAATTAAAAAATATAAGCAGTTTATTATAGCTGAGCAATCACTGAATGAGAAACAGGTTTCCTTTTCATTGAGCAGTAAGGACATGACCTGAGGCTGATAAGCACACTGCTGCCTCAGATTGAGCATTTGATTTAGGGCTGGAGTAGTTGCCAGCCAAATATCAACCAAGGATTTGTTTGTTTGTTTAATCAATAATTTTCCAAGCTGCTTTTAAGAAAGAAGTATTGTAATGAATTAAGAAATTAACTGGGTTTAATTTATTCATCATACTCAGTTTTTCTCCAGGCCACTGCAATACAAATCAGTATTTGATGACAGCTAGACCCTATACAACAATTCCTTATGATTTTATATTTCATCACAATTCCACACACTTTTTGTGCTGATTGTCCTCTCTGACACCTGTTCCTCAGTGCCTGCAATATTTGTTGCTAATGGAGATGTTGCCACTGAATTAAGGGAAATAGAGGCATTGCCCTTTAAATCCTATGAGATACCCAAGGCGCCCTTTGTGTTTTTCAAGTTCTTTCCATGTGTCAGGTCTCCCAGCTTCTCTCTTTACTGTAACCATGGAGTTGACTTTTTGCAGACATCTTATCCCCAGCATCAGGACATATTCCTGTGTGAAGATGTCTGCCTTGTTCCATACCTGCTGCAGGACCATGGCTGGTACAGCCACCATCAGTGATCATGTCAGCTTCCACACAGCCAAGCGTGCAGGATCATTTTTGCACCAACAAGCATGACTGGGATGACTGGCACGTGCCTAAGTTCTGTTTGATGGAAGGTTGAGGTGTGTTGAGGACGTACACTTGAATATAACTCTCAGAAGCAGTCAAAGGTAGCCTTTGCTACCAAAGCTAACCTTCTGCCATTAAACCCCAAACTGCTCTTTGGTAGAATCTGAGGCATCAGCCACCCTAAGCAGTCTCTTCTGTCCAGTGGCAGGCCAGAAGGTACATGGGTGAATGGCAGGATCAGGCTTAGTGAAGGAACAAGGGCCAGACATAGCCCTTGGATGGCTGCACAGGACCATGGGGACAGAGTGTGGACCCACAGAGCTGTGGGGCAGTGGGACTGATGCCAAGCTAAGATGCATCTGACAGCAGTTTCCAAGGCTGGAAGTGGCCCAGGATCCCACCTTACTATTTAGGAGCCTGCCCTCAGGATCAGCAGTGGGAAGGGGCTGATATCCACTCTACTGTGGCAGCCAAGCCTCACAATAGCAGGCACACAGTGTCCACAGGTGTTCCTGAGCAACAATGCTCCCCTCCATCCTGCCTCCATAGGCTTTACCTGCTACTCATATGTTTCAGAGAAAGATTGCATACCATGCGTCAAAGTTAATGTTTTATACACAAGCAAATTT
This sequence comes from Formicarius rufipectus, assembly GCA_013399695.1. Taxonomy (NCBI): domain Eukaryota; kingdom Metazoa; phylum Chordata; class Aves; order Passeriformes; family Formicariidae; genus Formicarius; species Formicarius rufipectus. Next base: position 57,276 of record VXAU01002360.1, on the reverse strand, counting down.
TTGAGTTAGCAAAGAATAACAAAGTATGAATAGGTCTATAACAAAATCAAACAAGCAAGCAAGCAGATGTTTCCCTCCCACACAGATAATTTAAAGATTTTGTGACAATTCAATTGGAGTTTAGAATAACCAGGAAAAAGCATTCTTAACACATTTTTCATTCAATTAATTCATTCTTAATGCTAGGAATTGATGTTGTTTGTAATATAGTTGCTTTTTTTCCTGTTTGTCTCTAATGGAAATGTACTACAGAATGAACTAAAAGAGAACCAATATGAGATGTGTCATCTGGAAAGGTAAATTTCTGAGAGAGACATTAGCAAGCAGGAAATAAAGATTCTGAATAAAATTATCATCTCAGTCTTAATTACATTTATTGACACAATAGAAATATTCTTCCCATTTCTTCAGTTTCATCCCTGACTCCTGCAATCACAATAAGCCCACAGTACAATTTGTTTGACCACATTTATTGCATTTTCCATGTAAGTAATCCCCAGTCTGTCGCAATGTCTTTCCTAATGCACTCTGAGAAGTAGAAATGCTAATACAGAGTAGTGCAGCAGGTGATGGTAGTTCTTCAACTTCCTTCATGTGATTTCTGATCAGTTCATCCTTGCTATTTTCCACATATTTTGTTCTTTTTCTTCTTCTATTCAAAAAGTTCTGCTTTTTTTTTTTTTTTTTAATCTTGCTTTTTCTTCTGCTCGGCACAGCTGTAAATGTTATCATTTATAATGCAGAAGCATCTGGAAAACTGAGACAGAACATATATGCTAGAGGTTGTCATGACAGAAACTCATGAGAAAAGGTGTTTGCACCAGGAAAAAAAGGTGTCCTGTCTTTTTCTTATGATGATAATGAACCAATAAATTTCTCCAATTAGAAAAGATATGGTATTTGGAAATTAAGATATTTTGGTAGCTTTTCACTCTCCGCTTTTTCAAAGGAATTTGGCCAAAGTTCAAGCCTAAGATAAGGGCGTACAAATTTCTTTCAAATTTCTTTGCAATAAGCATTCAGTGTTGTAGGGGTTTTGCTTTTTAAAGTCACAACTAAATGTGTTTTGGTCGACGCTAGCCTTCTTCCTTCCTCCTCCCCAACAAAACTCACTCCCAAACTCCCTTTTAACTGTCTGTTTGAACCTGGACTTTCATTGTGCTGTATGTGGGAAGCTGCACCCTCTCTTCTGTTATTATGGAATAGGAGTGATATTTTGACTAAGCCAGGTTCATACACTGTATCCTCAGACCTTGCTGGACGCTTTTGACCCTTTTTTGTAAGTGTACCACTAGTAGACTGCAGGCAAAGACACTGCTCTGGGCTCTCTTCTTCTTCCTTCCCATCTGTGTCAGCCACAGTCCAGCCCACTTGTTACTCAGAAACTGCAGATAGTGTTTTGTTATGCTTGGGTAGCTTTAGTACAGCATTTTTCTTTCTCTGATGCTAGTCAGTAACTTTCGCATAATCAATGAATGTCATTCACATTGGCAGGCTGTTTTCATTCATCTTTAGCAATAATTCATTAATCACTGGAGTTCTCCATAAAACATCCTGATTAATAACCTCTATGCTTTTTGGTTGAGTAGAAAATTTCTGTATTATTTGGTGAATTTCCCCATAATTTAAGCACAGAAACTTAGAAATCGCAAAGCTGAGGGTACCACCTAGTCTCACCTGTGCATAGGCAGGATGAAAACACTCAGGGAAACACTAGAAGAAAATGTACTGACTCTTGAAAAAAACAACACACCAACAAACAAACAAACAAATAATAAAAGACAACATATACGATCATCTTCTCGTATTGCTTCACTAAACCTTGGCTTTCAAAAAATTTCCCTGGTATATAAACTAAGCCTTTGCAGAAAATTCATTTGGTTTCTCTCTGTCTTAGACTTTATGATCACAGAAAATAATCATTCACTGCTGTCATTAAAACAATTTTTATCTAAGGCAAGAAATTTGTGTTCCTTATTCTTCTATCTGATAGACTGAATAAATGCAATTATTTCAACCTTTCTTTTTCTTTGTAGATCACTTTTTCTAAACCTTTTATTATTCTTACTACTCTTGACAAGATTTATAACCATCTTCTCCAAACCATGTTAGAGCATGTCTGCTCTAACCAAGGATCCACAAAAGCCATGAAGAGCTAGAAAAAAATATATTACTTCCTATATTTTGCATCTAACAGTTATCTTGATTCATTCAAGAATGAGATTTTCCTGTTTTGCAACAGGATCACACTAATGGCCTCTATTAATTTTGTGATCTAGGATAAGCCTTTTATCTTCTCCATCAGATCACACAACCAGCTAGTACCCCCCTAAAATGTGTGTATCTTATTTCTTTTATAAGTTCAATGTTTTGTACCTGTCTAAAATCAATCACAAGAAATTCAAAGAACATTCTCATTTTTGACCTTCAAAATATGTTTGCCTCCCCTCCCAGAGTGGACTCTGCTATGAAGTTTCCATATATTGCATGGGTTATCCAAAGACTCCTGTACCAGAGTAATGCATTGACTTTCAAGAATCTAATTTAATCATGTTTATATGATTTACTGGATCTTCAGCAATCTTTTGCAAAAAACCCTGCTGTTGCTAGCGTAGTTGTGTATTCACAAAAGTTGTTTTCTCAATTGCCTTTTCTATAGACTTCTGCTCTGCAAAGACAATCACTGACTGCATATTCTTTCTTCAATTCATCAAACTATATTATGTGAGTAGATTTCTCTACTTGCTGTTCTATGTTCCAGATGAAACAGAAAGGAGTATACAATCAAGTCCGTGAGGGATACATCTGTTTCTGCCTCTTCATCTGTTTCCAGTCTTACTCCAGAAGTTGTTTCTCTCCAGACTCTCCTCTATACTACTGATGATGTATTTGCTGGTGTCTTCTGCAACTACCTTCCCACATTCTTTATGTATCTCAGTACACTAAACCATCTCTCTGGTTTCTTGGTTATCTCACCAATATCTTAGCTACTACTTGCTATGATGAATCAACCTTTGCACACATTATCACTTTGCATCTGGCTTTCAGACCTTCACTCTGTCAAAACTTGCAAATTATTCACTTCATTGCTAATTTCCATCATGTCAAGCATTTATAATAGAATTTAGGATGCTTTCTGCAGATTAGTTTTCCTCTCTCCCACTTCCATCTTCGTGTTTGGCATAGTCATATGTAGCAGGAGGACTGACAGCATGTAAAGGCCAATTACATACTTCTACAGCCAATTGCAGCTTTTCATTCTGCCCAGGATACAGAAAGTTAAGTGCTGGAATAGCTTGAATAAGTCTTTAATATCGGTGTGCCAAAAAAATAAACGACCAAGGTAAGTGCAGCAGGGAATGACTCCAGTTTACTACTTGACTTCCAGAAAGGGAAACAGAACAACTTCTGAAAAGAGATTGCATTGAATGAGTGAGCAAATTAGAAATTGGAAAGATGATAAGGGAGAGATTTAGAAAGTCTAACAATGCCTTGAAATCCTCCTAGTGCTGCTGTCACTGCCATAACCAGCCTGCTGCTCTGCTACTTCGTTAAATCAGCCTTTCTAAATGCAGTATTTGTCAGTGACACTACTTGCAATTTGCTGCCAGTTCAATACTTAGCAGAATAGGTAAGGACAGCAGAAAAGGCATTTGCAGTAGGAAGTTTTCTTTTCATACCAGATGAGGAAGCCGAAGGTTATCCATGGTGTATCAATATATGTGTCAATTATCAATAAAATGAGGGTAATTGCACAACTCTTTACAAAGAACTGTTTATAGTTTTTAATATCTTCAGTATCATCAGACTTTACATTAACTGTTAATCACCATGTAGCAGAGCTAAAATGAAGGGTCTCTGAGGTTATTTAATCTCTATTTGCTTTGATATTTGTCATCCATTTCAACATATATTGGCAATGCACACCCTTTTTGTTTTAATATAATAGATCAGCATCATTGAAAAAAAAGTTTGAGTTTTCCTTAAAGCAAACAGATTTTTGCACATTCCTGATTCAAAGAGCAACGTAAGAGTAAGCCGTATTTATTCATGTTGTGTCTATGTTGAGGCGTCATGATGAGTTTATTGAGTAGAATCTTGTTCTTAGTATTGGAGATCCAAAAGCCAGTAATGGCATTAATTTAAGGAAACATGTTCACAAATGCTTGATTATGAGCACATACTTAGGTCAATGTGACCTAAGTACATGTTTAAAATTTCACTGTTTAACCAAGGACTTTCTTAACTAAATTGAGATCTAAGTGAACTCACAAATGAAAAAATAAATCCTTAGTCAAATTTGGTGCTTTAAAACATATTTATACACCATGTGATCACATATGACAACTCTGTATAAAGTATCTTCATTCCTCTATGGAATGTACAATATTGAAATCTGTATATTGTACAAATCCAATCTATAATCATCTGGAAAAGGAATTACATCTGCTTATGGAATTGTTCAACAAAATCTTTCAAATATTCTTGTTCTGTCTAGACAAATACATTTTATGTATGGGACTGTGTGACAAAGGTTGAAGAATACAACTGGTCCAGGTAGCTTGGCTTGCAAGCTTCATGTTGAGCTGCAGATTGAACTTTCTACCTGAGCCCAAGACAGGAGGCCATGAACTGCCAACTTTTGAGATAATGATGGGTGATGCCAGTCAGATGAAAGGACACTTTCACAGCAGGAGTCAGGAATTGCCGACCTTTTGGATAACAAATTAGATGAAGACAGGTGACTGCAATGTAGTGGATGGACACAGAGAGAGGGGAAGGAACCAAAGACTCAGGAAGAATAGTGAGGCCTGTGTGCGGGTAGACTGTGAGGGTATAAAAACCCACAAGTTCCTTGGTTAGGGGTCCTTCTCGGAGGCACCAGCTCAAACTATTCTGTGTTACTGAGCTGTGAATAAATGACTTTGTGGAACAAGACATCTGAGATTCTGATGTGGCAAACCTGGGGTTCAACTACTAAGGAAACCTGGCCTGAGTGTGTGTCGGGTGTGCGGGGAGTCAAGGGGGTCACCATCAGCTCACTGGACCTGCTTGCTGTGAAGGGGCTTTGGTCCCCACAGTGACAGTCTCTAGCATTGGGTGTATGATTCCCAGACAGTCTTGTGAATGGTCAGACTGAGAAGTTTCCTTAACATGGAATGATTTGAAAAGCACAGAGAGCTATCCATGAGTTGATTGAACGTTTGAAAGTAACACTGGTCAAATGGATGCAACAAAAGTACATAAAGAGTTTTGTCTACCTTAGATTCAAAGTAAACAACACTAACAGCAGCTTCTGTCACCCACAGATGATCCCAAAATGCTTTATATATTATGTATAGCAAGAACAATCCACCCACTACTGGAACACAATTATCACTGTGGGAGAAGTGTGGCGTTCCATGATAATAACCACATGCTATGCCAAAATCATATGATGCAACTGCAACCTTGAACACTTATACCCAGCAAGGCTAAGTGTATAAAAAATTTTCTACAGAAACAAATAAATGTATAAAGGGATATACATAAATACATCTAGAAGGAGATGAAGGAAAAGAGTGTTTTAAAAGACAGTTCTACACTTAATTTTTCTTTTTTATTATTTTTTCATGTAAACCAGATAGGCAAGCAAGACTTCTAAAACTTTCATTCTCATTTCCTCTGCTCACCTCCATATTACTGTGATTTTGCTCGACTGGCAAAACAATAACAAGAATTGCCAATAACTAACATGTTTTATTCCTCTCTTTTCCTCCTTTCTTTATACTAATATAACAAATTGGTTAGTGGCTGTTGTGGTTGTCAGAAACTATGATTTTCCTCGCAGTATTAAAAACATCAATTAAAGTATTGCATATTTACCAATGATATGGAAGTCACAAAGAGGATCTTTAGTAGATATGATTAAAATTATCTTCATCCTGTTTACTGCAATATCCTTTTTCCCCAAAGGACTCTTGTGATGTCAAACTATGTGGACACAGGAGATAGATGGCAAAAAAAAATCCTGAGGTGTATGCTGCAGAATGTGCATGTCATTCATACCTACTCTTTTTGAACTAAACCTATATTTTGCAGTAAGAAAAATTAATTTGGTGAGAAGACAAGAATCTTTTAAATATTAATACCTCAGACCATCAATTGTCAAGAAAACCCCAGGGAATCTGATTTATCACTCTGTGATTCAATGCAGTAATACTTTAGTTCCATTGAGTTCAACCTCATTTTGCTGTTCTGTTAGAAAGGGCCCATTTATGGACACACAAAGAGCAAATAGAATTTAAAAAGACCGTTTCTCAAATTTGCCTTCTCTGGAGTCCATCATTTATATGCATAGTTAAGTCCTGCTTATACACACATTGTACACAGCCACAAAAATATGTTAAAATAGCTTGTTAGGTTGAGTGCTTAGTCACTCAAAAATGTTGAATTTGAGGTTAGTTCATTTCATCCCTCATAAATATGCATTATGTTATAATCTTTAACTACATTATTATACAACGTGTTTTTCACAGGACCTCAGCCTCACTACAGGCCATGAATATATGATACTCACTTAGTGATCAATATGATGATCAATATTTTCTTTTACCCTCATTATTCAATCAGTGACTCAAGGCTTTAATTCATACAATTCAAACCTTATTTTTGAAGAGGAGCTGTGATGAATTTCTCACAGGCTGCTCTAAGAAGTTCATGATGAGGGTATCCCAGTGCTACATTAATATGGAAGTACTTAATCTACAACTAATCTACAACTAACTTAGTGGGAACTATGGTGATATTATTGCTATTACTGAGGTGCAGAAGTCAAACTCATGCACTTCCTGGTACAAAATTCAGAGTACAAAGCATTAGTGTCCTTCCGCCTTCAGAACTTGACATAAACATGCTGCATTTCAGTAGATTTAGGGCAGTTCTTTATATACTACCAGTTTGTTGCACCAAGACATGGGCTTTTCTATGGATAGATCGATGTGAGTTCAAGACAATCAGAAAATTTGCCAAAGTAACTGCATTTTTATTCATGAATAATAATAAGAATATCATAAGAATAGCAGTGTAAAACTGTGTCCCACAGAGCCTGTGCATTGTTACAAGAGTAATCATTTGGAGAAAAGCTGTGTGAACAGACAGATACAGAGTTACCTCTGAAACAAGGATGAATCCTAAATAATATAAGGCACATAAATATACATGAATCAATTCTTATATAGTTACAGTCATAAAAGAAACATGCTTATAGAAGTTAAATAAACATACACTGTTTTTGACTTAAAATCTCCTCAAAAACACAGTTATATCAGGTAAAAGAACTGTTTTGTACTTTCTGCTGAGAACTAATTGAATTTCAGCTATTAATAGTTATCACAAAACAGATTGTTTTCATTAAATCTGTTGTACTGAAAGAATTTGTTATTTATTTGACACTAAGTTTTATTTTGCTCAGTTTTCTAAGCAGAAATAACCCAATGGCAGTAGTTACACAGTGTCTCTTGGTGTTAGTTTCAGGTTGGTGAGAAAGCTGACATTTGCTCCAAAACAGAGTGAGGTTAAAAAAAACCAGTAAGTTATTTGGGTAACTTACTGTGTAGAACACTCCTGGTGGTGAGTGACTCATTCCTGTTTATGTTGTGGCTGCTTTCATGGTTTTTGCCAACATCCAAAAAAAAAAAACCAAACTGAAACAAAACAAAAAACAACAACAAAAAAAACCCCTACAAAACATAGAAGAGAAGAACACTGCTCTGTCAGAACACTGTATAATGCAGAGGTGTGTGATGTTACTGGCAATAGCATTCAGCTGCCTCCAGCTCCATCATTAACCCTCCACACATTAATTTCCCTGAAAGAAGTATCACTACTGCTAAACTTGTTTCCCAGAAGAGCAGCTCACAAAGTAGTAGTTTGGTCCTCATCATGTTCATTTTGCATAATTTCTTCTCCTTTCCACCCTATACTTCAATTACTTAAACATCACAGCCTCAACATCCTTCTGCAAGAGAATAGCTTGATTGAGTTTCCAATACTTGTGCCCCACCAGAATAACTCTAATCCATGTATTTGAACAGTGTTCCAGAACAAAGATGCTGTCAGCTAGAATTCACATTGTAACGTGGAACTCATCACTCTGCAGATGAGGAAAAAAATGAGTTTTGAAGATTATGCTTTTGTTATAATTACACTTGTGTTTCCTAATGATTTTGCATCAGGCTTTTAACAAAGTCACTATGATGTTAATAGCAACAGTTTTTTGCAAATAAGCATATTTCTCCTGTTAGCACTACTTGTTCATTAGAACCTACCCTCCAGTGACTGAGCTGAAAGGAGTCACCTAAGACACTATCCAAACCACCTGTCAGCCAATGTCACGTGGACATGATACATACCTAAAAGGGATGTGCCAGAAAATACTAGAAGGAGCTAGCAGCTTGTATCTGAGAGTGGTGCAGCAACTGTGATGTTGTGGCATCAGGCAGTTAACAAAAACAGTCTCAGAAACACCACTATGCCGATACAGCTGTATCACTTTCCATCATTTTGGCTAGTTCCAGGGTCTGCACCAGTTTTATCTTACACAAGTGTTTAAACGTAGCACAACTTAAATCTTGTATTTATTAGCAGAAACAGATTCAATGACAGAATCCTGAAGAACTTGCCTTATTAAGAATAATATTAACTGCTATATTTCTAGTGCAATTTTACTCTCCTCATAGGCAGAAAGACAGATAATAATAAAAAATCTTTAAGTTTGGATATTTTCTGATGTTCATGCCAGTATCTGCTTGTAAAACTGGTTTATAGCTGGAAATACTTGACAATGCTATAAAAACTGATTTTCTGGCACTGCATTAGTTTGTTCCTGGAAGAACTATCTTCCACAGTAGAGTGCTTAATATATTTCAGAATCAGATTTTCAAAACACTGGTTCAATGAGTATGGTTTAATCACTCAAGCATTCAGCTATTTTAAACTACAAATACATATTTTTCTGAACATGTGTATAATTTAACACTGTATCTCTGTTTAAAAAAGAAAAAGTTGTAAAAGAACTTGTGAGATTTTTTTTTCCACAGATAACTGCCTACTCACAATAACAGTTCTGAGACAGCTCAGAAATACATAGATAATATCACCATGTAACCTTGTTCAGATGAAAAGTAAAGTACACTTCCGTACTATAAACCCCTGTAGCCCAGTGCACATATTAAACACAAATAAAACAGCAAAACCTACCTCACTACACATATGATTCTCTCCTCTGAGAGAGGATGAGGGGAAGATAGATCACATTTGAATTCATCATCACATTTCTTGTTGTAAAGGCTCAAGATGAATGTGACATAAAAACTTGAATACATTAACTGTAGCTCTATTCTGCTGGGAAAGGAAGATTTAATTGCAATCACACATCAAGGAAAAGACACATCAAGAAAATTCATACTTGAACTGAGTTTTTAAATTAACCTAAAGTTCATGGCTTACAGGTCAGGTCATGTCTAGGAAGTATATAGTTAAAACTTCTAGATGTCTTTATGCCCACTTTTTCCATCACTTAGGAGCATTTTCCATCAATACCCAGGATGGTCAAAATACATGTATGCTGCATCATACTTTGTCTTAACATCTTTACTGAATATATGTACTCTAAAGTACTTTTCTTTGGTAGTGTCTGCACCATAGTTCATTCCAGCTCTGAATGGAAGAGACAGTGAAATCTCTGATTTTAATAACAATGACCATAAAATATTCAGCTATAAGCACTAAAGTAAGCTTTGCATCCTTAATATTTGTTTGCCTGTGAGTGAGCATATAACAGAAGAAAAATAGTCATAAATAAAGATACTTTAGCAGCAACAGAATTTTCTGGTTTAACCCAAGCTGCTAGCCCAGTATTCAGCACTTTGCATACTCTTTCAAATAAAATTTGACTTAGATAGAAAGTTGATAATGGAGATAAGTATTAGTCACATGACAGTGTTTATCTCTGAGAAATCATTTGAGAATCTTGTTTTCTAATCACAGGTTGGACCAATGAAAAGGAAAATTTTAAATGATTTAATTTTAATTTTCTGTCTCTTACAGCCAGAATTCTGCCAAGCTGCAATTTTGTCTATCCCAAACACCACCACCTGAAGTTCCGCGCACACTGTGCCTCACCTAAAAAATCCATTGCACAGGTTTATCCCAAAATCTTCGTTTGCGAAGTCTAGCCAACAACAACCTGAAGTTGTTGTGACAGGATAGGCCAACTCTGAAGAGATCTAAAATCCAAACACAGATGCATACTATGGAAGCCATTATGCAGGTTATCTTGCACACTCAACTTCTGATGCCAGGATACTGTCTTGAGGTTAAATTATGCTTAAATCATCCTGATTCATCAGACTTCGAATACACATCCTGCTTTTAAAATGCGATTTGAGACATAAGCTAGTCTGCTGACCTATAGCTCTGTGACTACCAGTCAATCACTTTATAGTGTAAAAGTCCAGTCCCCTTTGACACAGTGAGGTCTTCTGACATAAGCTTTCCTGGGAGTATGTGTGGAGATTTGTCCCTTGGCTGGGGACAGCCTCCAAGGATGCTTCTCAAGGGTGAGAGAAAGAGATCTCCCTATGAGCATTGGTATGGGTCAGTCAAATCAAGTCTCTACTTCATAATTATTTTCTTTTTGCTAGCTTTAATATAATTGCTTCAATAATTGCTTCAATATAGTGCACTATCATATCTCATACTATACTACTTTATGCTATATTATACTCTATTAGTATATTTTTAGCTTTTTATATTGTGTAGCAAATAATTCTGATTATCTGTCTGATCATTTGTAACAGTAAATTATTCATTTTTTATAAATATTCTCATTTTACCAATCATTAAAATCTGCAGAACAAAGTGGTTCTATCTCAGCTCTGCAATTCCTTAAATTCAAACCGTTTACATAAACCAAGGCTAAGATAGGATTCAGCTGCATTGAGACTCCTCTCTGAGGAGGGATTTAGAAAGCAAGGAAGGCTTTTCTGCACCTCATGACTCAATGACAGGATTTCTTTAATAAATTTTGTCTAAGCCTTCCACTCCCACCCACAACAGTTGTGCATACTGTTGCATTTGTGTTAATTCCTGATTTGCTGGGGTAGAGCTAATTTTCTTCACAGTGGCTAGTATGGGTCTATATTTTGGATTCATGCTGGGCACTGTGGTGTTAATATAGAGATGTTTTTGTTATAGCTGAACAGGGCTTACACGTGGCCAAGACCCTTTCTGCTTTTTATACTGCCACACTGGCAAGGAAGTTGGGGATGCGTGAGAGGTTGGGAGGAGACACATCCAGGACAGGTTACTCAAACTAACCGTAGGGACATTCCATACCATATGACATCAGGCTCAGTGTATAAAGTGGAGGGAAGAAGGAGGAAGGGAGGGATGTTTGGAGTGATGGCATTTGTCTTCTCAAGTAGCCATCACATGTGATTAGGCCTCTCCTGGAGATGCCTGAACATCTGTCTGGCCATGGGAAGCTGTGAATTAATTCCCTGTTTTGCTTTGCTTGTGTGCGCAGCTTTTGCTTTCCCTGTTAAGCTGTCTTTATCTCAATAAAGGAGCTGAGCTTTTACCCTTCTGATTCTCTTCCCCATCTTATTGGTGGGGGAGTGAGTGAGCAGCCACGTGGTGCTTTGTTGTCAACTGAGCTTATACTACAACAGCACCTTTTCCTAAAATAAGAGTTCAGCAAAACTTCCTAATAATATAGTGTTAAATCTTGAGTAGTTTCAGACATGCTTTTGTTTTGGACATCATCATACACAGGTCTTTTTGTTTGGGGCTTCTCTTTTTCTTAAAATAATGAAAAAAAAAGAGTTACTGTCTCTAGTTTCTGTAAAGTTTTCCCAAAATCAAACCATGCTCTACAGGACAAATTCTAAAATGTCTAATCCCAACAGTCAGCTGTTTCACTTTCATTCAAGAGAAGCTCTGCTGCAATACACCACACAATTTGTATGGACTTTACTGTCACTAGTAAAATGTTCTATTATGCATTGTGACTCCCTGGTGTGTCTAATTGTGCTACATTGTCAGTTTTATGAAATCTACTGTAAAAAGCACTTTATTCTTCTGTCTTTTCTGTGATGCTGTGCATTTCTTTCTTGTATTAAGTGTTTGCTCATTTTCTCTTAGATGCTTTCTACTTTAATTAGATGTTTGGAAGTCTTCTGGCTTTAAGCTATGTACGCTACAATCAAGCTGCAATGCTTGATTTTGACATTTTTTTCTGACAAATGTCTAGTGTGTGCTTGAGCAGTTTGGGGAGAGTGCATATAACTAAACTGTAGAAATACAATATGCTAATAGCTTCCAAGTAAAAAAGACATGCTCAAATGGTCATGAATTTAAAATACTTTGTCCATATTTTTCTCTTTTTGGACAACAATTATTCTCAAAGTAAATCTAATCTGGGTTGCACCACTGGATATATAACAATCTACTTTACAAACATTTATTTGATAATTATATTTATGAATATAAATTTCCAACCTACTGCGTCCAGTTATCATAGCTTTAAGCATACTATTTTCCTATACTTTAAATGATTTAATCATCTGCTCACACTGATAATTTTTCTGACTTTCCCAGGAAGTATATAAAATTATTTTTTATATAAGGTGATGCATTTTTTAAGTGTAACATGGAGAAGTCGTAAAAAACTTGTGTTCTATTCTAGCTTGCTTTTTTCCTTTTCTTTCTTTAATAACACCCTTCATACCAATGTGGACAAAATGCTACTTTAAATCAGAAAATCCACACAGATTTAAAAAATATGAAAAGGTACTGCATATTAAAATCAGCATAAGAACACTGCTACATTTGAAAAAGGTCTTTTCTTTTTAGGACAATATTTTATAAGAAAAAGTGAGATCAGATATTTTAAAGATATATGGAAGAAATGCCTAGAAGAAAACAGGAAGGAAAAGAAGTCAATGGCATTTAAAATATGAAATGTATTTTGCTGCCAACACACAGATTAACTGTGACAGGGACATCTAAATGCACCTTGAAGAGCTGTATGTAAAGTGCTGCACATAGAGAATCATTAACAATGCATGAGGACATCTTCTGTTGATCCAACAAAACCTATGAAGAATGTTTTAATATACTTCTGTGATGTCTCAAGACTGTCAGCTCATGATTTTTTTTTTCTAACTCTCACAATACTGTATGTTGCTGCTTTTAAGCCTAAACTCCTTTTGTCAGATAAGTGTTTATAAAATAATCTGAACTGTCTTACTTGAAGAGTTTATCATCTTTGGGTTTGTAAAGAAGTCTGTAGGTGTAGAGGTTCTGAGAATTTAAAGTCAAAACAGCAAAGAAAGATCATCTTCCACTTATTTCTGTTTTGAACTAATTTTAAAATTATCAGTCTTTTGTGTTTGCATTGTATTTTTGAATGTTCAGAGATGGCAACTTTTAATCTATTGATATATAAATCTACTAATTTACACTTTGACATACGCAGTCCTTAGAAAAACATTCTCACAAAACACGGTATCTATGGAAATCTGACTTACTTCAAAGAATAATCAACCTTCTCACATTATGGAATGAAATTTAAATTGCACTGAAACCTCTTAAAACCAGGAGCCATGCTACATTCACAGTTTCAGCCTAAAACTGCTAATTTAGGTGCACAGTCAAATAGAGAGGAAGAAAGTCAGCAACATGCAATCTTTGACATGAGTGCTCTTTCAGAAAAAAAGTATTAATTTAAAAGGGTTTAAAACAGGTTTTCAGTGGGATATTCTACATTTTTAAAATATTGTGTAATGTTCTGGAAGTACAAACCCAAAGAATTTAATTTCTTCTACTGCTCCCCTCCACAGTCTGCATCTATATACACTGTATGTTGTTATTCAGTGGCTTGTTTTTCAGAATTGCTTTGAGAAGCAATAAGTGTTTCTGCAGTATTTCCAAGGAGAATAAGACAAGGCTTTGTGAATACCCCTCCAAAAAACCCCAGAGGGTCTGCTGTACACACAGGTTTAACTCACCTAGAAAAAAGTGCAGAGATAAGCACATAGAATCTGTAATCAGTTAATATAAGCCATCCACCTATTAGTTCTCATTCCAAGCAAAGAGGAAGGGTGGGATCACTCTTTGGCTGCTTGACTGTGACACAATGCAATAGGTAATGTGGGCATTATGCCTTCCTTCCTCCTGGAGATCTTCGCTGCTGGCAGGAAGCCAGGAAAACATGACCAGTTGCAACAGCATTATAATGCAGCTTTCAGAGGAGCCACAGTGTATCTGAAAGACAAGTTCATGGCCTTTGCCTCTCATCCCTTACTCAAATCACGTTCCTTAGTAGAGACAGCTGAAAACAGGTTCTAAAGCAGTCCATGCTTGTTGGCCAGAGGATTTCCAGAGCACTTTCAGATCTGGTCCACGTTATAGAGTTTAACTATGATACAAAGTGCAGAGTCATCCAACATCTATCAATACCTCTCAAGAGTCTTGGCATCAGCCTTTGTATTTTTGTAAACCATTGCCTTTTTCACTGCCAGTGAGGCTGGCCTCTCCTCTTTAGAAGATCAGTTTCAGAGATTAGAGATTCATATCTATTTTGGTTGGCAGAGAATCTGATTTGAAGGGACAAAAAACACTGAATGATGCAGTTAGAGTGCATGGTTGGGATATGCAAAAATTCATTAAACATGAGCTCCCCCTACCTTTGGGAAAAGTGTAGACAAAGGCACTGGGATGGAAACATTGAGAAGAATGATGTAGTGAAATAGCTCAACAGGAAGTATTAGGAAAGAATCTGACTTCCCAGAAACAGGAGAGCAAGTATATTTTAGCGTTTTCTTACGATGAAGTTTGCAGAAGGTTCACTGATTACAAGGGCAGCTTCCACATGGGGTTAAAAGCACCAACAGAAAGACAGTCCATGTTTAGTTGAAAAGTGAGGCTACTAGAAGATCCTTTAATCTGAGAGGATCTGTCTGTATTTGACTTTAAGATGAGTAGACCTCAGAATCATCTCACAGAGCCTTTTTTTTTACAAGCCCTCTCAGGTTTTTGGGAAGATGGATGCAGTTTGACAAAGATGTATCAAATCTCTTCAGAAAACATTTGAGAAGAACTATATACATCAATGTTTTTCACAATGTATCATTAGTCATATCATTTAAGTGTTTGCAGAGACACTACAGAGCCAAACCAATTTTATGGAAAGGCTAATTCAATCTCTGACAAATTCATTTGAATCTAAATATTTTTTATTGCCTGCCATACTCATTGTGCCAGTGATTCCTAAATACTAAGCCATATGTGATTTAAAATTATACCCATCATTGATTTTCTCTTTTCTCCTTCTGCAGAAAAATAAAAATCAACAAAAATTAATGACATTTTTCAATTTCACAGAGAAATGAGCGAGAGAGTAATCTACATATGTTAGTGACAGTTACCATGGTTATAAAATGTGTTTTCTTTCATCAAGCTCATTCTGCATTTTCTAGTGTAAGACAACAAGAGATAATTTTACTATATCTATAAAGTCCACAGCTTGATAAAATAAGAAAGACAGTACATAATTAATAGTTCATATTACATTCAGGACAGTAAAAAATCTGTTACATTCAAACGATTTCATGATATAGTCCAAATATTTAATGTTCAGTATGATCATCCATCAAAAGAGCTATGTCATACTAAAATAAAATATCAATATAGATAGCCAATGAAGTTCTAAAGATTAAGCATATGAAGAGAGGAAGGAAAACAAAACAAAGCAAAACCAATGCAGGAAGCAACANTGTATATATATATATTTTTACTCCTGGCCGGTACCGGAAAGAATGTAAATAATTTAAGAAAACTGTTAGGAAAGTTCTGTGCTGATCTTTATTGCCCTTTAGTACCATATTTTGAGGCTGGTGTCGGAAATATTTTGTGTATCAAAAGGTTTTTATTCAGTTTTCAGCAGTAGATTAAACACTATGTCAAAGAAAGTCATAAGTAGTTTATATAGTATTTCCTCTAATCAATTTAATCCCTTCACATGGACTTCAGATTCCCACTGAAAGTGGGAAAGTGTCTGCTTTCAGTATTGTTTGTCAGCATCTTTGTTCTTTGGAAAAGTGTCATTAAGTCACATTACAGACTCATCATTTCCACCGTTCTCTGCTGAGCATCTATCAGTATCCACATTTCACTTTTACTCCAGTGCCTTTACTTGCCTTCCAACTTTCATTATCCTCATTAGAAACACATCCATATTTTTGCTTTCATCTTTTCCTTTAAGGAACTGAAGGATGACAAAATAGTTTTCAAAGGAAGCTGGGTCAGTAGCATAAGAAATTTCTGATGAGATTTTTCTATCATGAAATACAGAGCACAAAAAAAAAAAAAATTAGACCTGTGTAATTTTTTTTTTTCCTTTCATAAACAGTTTTCTAAGAAAACACAACTTTTTATGAAACTTGGTGAATAGCTGGGGAAATATTTTGAAAAATATGTTTACAGTAAGTCCATGGTTCCAGTGATAATTATATTAATTAAAANAAAACAAAACAAAGCAAAACCAATGCAGGAAGCAACAATCATGCAAACTATCTCCAGTCAATAAACTGTCAGCTTCTTTATCAAAGTCAGTCTGAGAAGGCAAGGAATTAGCTTCAGGAACAGCTTTGCATCCTCTTCATTTACCAGATAAATATCTATTCTTGTTTGAGAAAATACACTACAAAACAGCCAAATGAGATTCAGGAAAATCAGAATTAAAAAATACCTATGTAACCCACATGGTATTAAGAAATACAAAACTTCAGTTAAAAAAAAATTATATATATATAA
>VXAU01002360.1:24834-40311 GCA_013399695.1 Formicarius rufipectus | reverse complement strand
CAGTATCCACATTTCACTTTTACTCCAGTGCCTTTACTTGCCTTCCAACTTTCATTATCCTCATTAGAAACACATCCATATTTTTGCTTTCATCTTTTCCTTTAAGGAACTGAAGGATGACAAAATAGTTTTCAAAGGAAGCTGGGTCAGTAGCATAAGAAATTTCTGATGAGATTTTTCTATCATGAAATACAGAGCACAAAAAAAAAAAAAATTAGACCTGTGTAATTTTTTTTTTTCCTTTCATAAACAGTTTTCTAAGAAAACACAACTTTTTATGAAACTTGGTGAATAGCTGGGGAAATATTTTGAAAAATATGTTTACAGTAAGTCCATGGTTCCAGTGATAATTATATTAATTAAAAAGTTTCTGGGTCTTATTCAAACTGAGTAACTTCTACTTCCTATCAGTAAGGCTGATAATTTTGTTCCTCTGACAAAACATGTTTGTAAACCTTGTCAATTTCTATCTCCTGTTATATTGAAAATGAAAAAAGAAAGGAAATCCTATGAACACTGAGTGCATGATGAAAAAGTATCTTTTTGTGAGTTCTATATAAACATGTTTTGTCAACCCTTACACCAATTACAGCAGAGCTGCAAATTTACCAGTATGTGCTAGCTTCAAGAATTTCTTCATTTTGCTCACAGCATCCAAGTGTGGAGCCAGAGATAATTCTTTATTTCAATCACTTCTTATCTCAAGTAACATCTTTACTACTTAGAAAGTTAAAGAAATAATCTGCCTTTCTCACAGAAATTAAAAAAAAATCTCCTTTATAAACATTAAAAATAACATGTTGGAAGGTTTTTTAAATGGAAAAATCAGTTAATTAACTCAAGAGCCAAAAGAAAAAAAAAGATTACAAACAAAGAACCTCATATAGACCTGAAGTGTGCAAAAATTTGTAAGTGGGGCCTCCCAAATCAGACATGCTAACTTGCAAGACCTGTCCTTGAACAGTTAAGGCATCTATAGTACTAGGCCAAATGTCAAGAAGCAGGTTTATGAACTTCAAATATGGACTTCTGGATTACTGCATGTTCCATTTTAGATACCTTCAGTGTCTCTTCTTTTTTCTCCTGTATCTGCCCCAAAATAAAGAAAAAAATATATTTCAACCTCCATTAGCTGCATTGCAGGTGCTTTCTTGACTTTGAAATGCCTATGAGTACCTTAAAATATAAACCCTTATTCAAAACACTGCAGGTATTATATGATAGGAACTTCAAACATTCTCCAGTTCAAAGAAATTGTGTTCAGCATTCCATATACAGGGAAAAAAATCAATATAGGGTGTAACAAGTAACACATACTGGTTACATATTCTATGCACATAAGTACTTGTCTCAAAGACAATGAATCTGATTCCTCAGTTCTCTTAAAGTCGTGGTCTTTGAATTTTAATTAAAGTATGGGTGTTTATGGTAGTTTCCCTAATTCTCCACTGTCTCGGGATTAGGGTCTTGATTAATTTTTATGATGACTCTTGTCAAATATACCCCAACAATTAGAAAATACATAGAGGGAGAAAAAAAGAAGATATATCACCAGAATAGATTTTCAAGAAATTAGATATGAGGCAGAAAAAATAATATTACCTATATAAAAATGGGGTCCATAAGAATGAAAGAACAGTCTTCCCAAGATCTTAACAATGGTCCATCTAGGCTGTCCTACCTCTGACTGTGGCCAGGAAAAATGTCTATTGGAAAGCTGTAAGAAAACAGGTCAAGAATAAGGTGATACTTCTCTCCTACAGATCGTCCAAAATGTCAGAGCCTGATGTTTAGGAGGTTCCTAAGCAATATGTTGCATCTGCATTGTGGTTTTAATAGTTACTGCAGACTTTTCACGAGTAATTTTTAACTAACTCGTATTCTGAAATACCTGTGAAAATGAAATCTATGTTTTAATTTTAAATTGCATTAAATCTTTTTACTTAATTATAATTTTCCTGATTTCCTATGTCTCTATGAATCCTCACTTCAGTCAATCATTTTGTACTCTGAACATTTAGGACCATCTTCAGATGCCACTTTTGATATCTTTGTTGAGAAGGAATCAAGACTGTAAGAGCATTCAAGACGGAGGTGTATTGTAGAACTAATCAGCGTTATAATTTGATTTTCTATTTTACTGTTTACCTTCTTTTCACAATTTCCAATTTTATTTTTGTTCTTCATTTGACAATTGGGTATATATCATGATTTGTTTAAAAAGGATTTTTTCTGGGCATTTATACTTGATTTAATACCTATTGTTTGTACACTCAGAGCTGACTTTTCTCTTCACATGCATCATTTTGCAGATCTTGAATTTCATCTGCCTTCTTATTGGTTGCTGCGTACCACGAAATCTTACCACAGATTCAGTTAATTTGAGTTTTGTTCAACATGAAGAGCTATATAACAGCACCAAATGCTGGGACCTTGCTCTTCACCCACTATCCCAAACTTTGTATGAGCATTTAAGTAAATTCAAGAACCAAGACTTGTGTGATAACTATATTACCTCCCCTATTTTAGCAAGTAACCATTTAAGTCTGCTTTTTAATTTCCACCTTTTAACCTATTTTTGGTCATGAAATTGCCTCTACCTCAATGATAATTTTGTTTCTTTATGAACTAATGGTGAAGGATTTAGTTGATAGCTTCTTGAAAATACATGTAGGGGATTTCAAGCAGATAACATGTACATGTTTACTGACTTTTAGAAAGAAGTAATACATCTACTGCATTTGTGAATCACAGACTTCCTTATACAAATGTCCTATATTTAATCATAGTCTCATGATATAGTATATAATGTGTCTATGAATGATATTATTTAATGTATATCCTTTAACATTTGCCAGAAATAGCAATCAGATATAAAAACCTTTAATTTCACAGATGCTCTTGATGTCCTCTAGAAAACAGTCATTACATTAATCCATTCATCTGATACTAAAGCCAATTTAAGCAATAAACTATCTACTACAAACAAGATCAGTAATCTCATATTTGATTTTCTTCAAAATTCTTTGGAAAAAGTCATTTTATCCTGATAATACATAGCTATTAGTTTGTTATAAAACCTTTTATACTGTCATTTTCAAGAGTTTCTTAGACTTGACACCCATAAATAAAAAACTTCTTTAATGGCCATCACTGTTAATACCAATGCAGAGAATTCTTTTATGCAGTGGCCTTATCATCTTCTGCTATTGTTCCTTATACACAGCAATCTCATGTTGCCTATACACATTTTTTTTGCAGGATTTCTGCTTCTGATATGTTAGGGAAATGAAATATATTATTAATTTTAATGCTGTTAGCAAATTGCTCCACAAGAGCTTTTTTGGCTCACCTTATTGTGTACTTAAGTGTCCATTGCCAAAATCTAGCCTGCCTTTTTTCATCCTTTGGACATAGCTTTTGCTTTTCAATTTTAATGACTTCTCCACTTTTCTTCTTGAAACAAAACCATCAGTACCCAGGAATGCAAGACTCATAGGATCAGGAACCAAACCCACAAGAGGGGTTTGAAAGTAGCTCAGCAGACAGGGAAGAAACTGAGCTTCTGATCTCTTTAAGAACTGCTCTCCTTTTCTCTTACCATGATCTAATGCAAAATGCATACACTCTGCCAGAAGCAGGATTTAGGACCTTAGTCCCTCCTCATCCGGATGAGGACTGAGTTTTCTATTAGCCTTCTATCTTTTACATGGCCCAGAGACTTAAAAAGGTGACGGTCACCTCTGTATTTCACAAATGTCTTGGACCATTATCAGCAGAGCTGAGACAGACAGAGAATGAGACTTCACTGAAAATTCAAAATTTACATCTCACATTTCTGTCTGTACTGATTTTATCTGCAATAATATTCTTCATACTAACTTGTATGCTGCTGTGTTTTAGAAGCATGAATAAAACACTGTTGATAACATAGGAATTTTTCTTTACTGTTGCACAGTGCTTACACAGAGTCCAGGCATTTTCTGTTTCTCACTCCACCCCGCCAGCAAGAAGGCTGGTGATGCACAAAGAGCTGGGAGGGGACACAGCTGGGACAGCTGATCCCAACTCACCAAAGGGGTATTTCATAACATATGGCAGCTTACTCATCAATGTAGGCTGGTGAAAGAATGGGAAAAGAGGGTGTTCACAGTGATGTCATATGCTTTCCCAGGTCACTGCTGCATATGATAGATCTCTGCTCTCCTGTAGAAGGCTGGACACCTGCCTGGGTGGGAAGCAGTAAATTAATTCCTTGCTTTGCTCTCCTTGTGTGGATGCAACTTTTTCTTTACCTATTAAACAGTCTTTACCTCAGCCCACAAGTTTTCCTATGGTTGCCTTTCCAAATCTCTTTCCCATCCCATTCAGGGGAGTAGGAGAAAGACTGTAGAGGCTGAGCCGCCTGCCAGCATTAAAACCCAACAGAGAACAAAATTTCTGTAAGCACAGGGCAGGCTCTAATTTTAATACAAACTGAGAGGCAAGGGTTATTCATACATGGGGAAACTTAATTTATTTATTGAAGGTTTCTGTGAGGTGTTTAAGAAGCAGGGCTTATAGTGATGATGAAAATAAGTGCTTGTCTAGGTACAGTGACTGAATCTATGCCAACTGAAGAATGTCTGGTGCCTGAGCACTGGCACAGATAATCTGCACAGAAAAGTTTTTTTTCCTATGTTTTTACCCAGTTTCACTTTTTACAATTCTTACCAATTGTTGTCCATTTTGTCTTTCATTATTATTGTGTATGCCACCTATATTTTTTGAGCTAATTCTTGTTATGTAATCCTGTACTTTTAATTTTTACATTATGCAGTTGGCATGCTTTCTGCTTTTTCTAACATCTGATGTTTCACTTTTCATTTTGTATGCTTAGTGTAACAGCTGTAACACCCCTGGCCCAAAGCATCAAGCTTTATTGGGAGTATTACTTATACTTAAGACTCGAAAAGTTGCCCACCAAACTTCTGCAGAGCCTTTTCATTCTTTAATACCTTGAATTTGCATAAAGAGAAAAAGTCACACACTTTTCCCCCAAGAGATTTATTTTAATTTATGAGAAAATAAGCATTTTGGCAAAAGATTCACTGTGGTAACATAGAACCAAGGATAAGATTCCACAAAGTACCCAGCAAAAGCCCATACCACACAATGTAGTGAAATACAACCCAATGGTTTTAAGTTATCCAAAAGAGATTAAGGAAAGATGAAGGAGTAAAGAAAGGAAGAAATATTAAGAATATATTAAACCACCACTTATTTATTACTAGTGTAGGAGCAGTCAAGGCAAAGTTCACATCTCTGTAACAAAAAGAAAGGCCCATATGAATGCTGTTGGACATGAGTATATGGGAGAGCCTTTACCTGTGTGGATTTAAGAAAAAACTTGGTTGGAGAAAATGATACAAGAGAAAGAGACTGAAAACTCCAACAAAGTTCTTGGCAATTATCCAAATATTTGTTTTAACTTTGGCCATATCTAAGGATGATGCAGATTTGAGTTTCCTGTCCCTAGATATCAATGTTGTAAGGGCTGAGAGTTATCAGACCCATAAGTATGGGCATCACTTTAGTCCTGACTGACAAATTATTAGAATATATCCTCATTGCCCGCTGAATTGGAGGGCTTTGGCAAAACAGTCTATAAAGTCTATATAAAACCTATAAAACAGCTGAGACAAATGCAGACTGGATGTTTTCAGAAGTATGAGCATTTTTGTCTTTGTTTTATAACTTGGCTTGATGTGCTTTACACTCTTACATTTGATAGATTGCAAATTTTATTTATCTCATAGCTTTTTGTGGTTGTAAACATGATTTTGAACTAAAGATGACTTATGCTGGGCAAATTTTCCCCTTTGTGACTTGCGAATAGTTTATACACTGGATTCATTTAAGGTGTCTGTCAACCCAGGAGAAGACAGGAACATCTCTAGAATTAAAGGCTGTAGTCTTAGCTAATCTTTTTGATGCATATCTTTTATCCACACATTTTCAAAATAGAGCAACAAACTATGCAAAAGTCTTTATTCGCTTTTAAATCTGCCACTCTGCAGAAAGTACTTATTAGATTTATTATGTAATCAAGCCTGCAGTAAACTCCCATGCTACTGTATTATCGTTTCAGTTTGAATAAAGACTAATTTTTTTAACAAATCTCCTCCTTGTTCCCACTAATCAAACTTTGTATCACAGCATGGAGCAGTTTCAATGCACACAAACCAGGACTCTTACATTGAAACTAAACTGAGGCTTTCAATGGACTCCAGGTGCAAATGAGCCTTGACATATTCATGCATCAGGCTAGTCTCAGTTAAAAACTTAATGAAATGTGCATTGAATAGGTATCAGGTCCTCAGACTAACTGTTTTGTTCTCCTTATCCTTGCCTTGTGGTCTAGACTTCTTAGTCACATAGATGGAAGAAATTAAGGAATTTGTGTTAGAATGCCTCTTAGTAGTAAACCCTACTTCCTGTCAAAACAAGTAAAAGGCTTAACCATGATGGATTCAGAAATATTGAACAGATTAAGCAAAGTTTTATTACAAAATAGTACTTTTGAAAATGTATATATAAAATAAAGCTGACATGATATAATACAGCTGATACAAGTCTATTACAGACACAGCATGATTAGCTAAACATTTTTGTCTATGACTGCTTACAGCTCAATGTTGTGTAATTATGCATCCCTCTGGGCATCCAAATATAAAAACAAAATATAATATTCTTAAATTCAAAATAATACATTTGTACGTTGCCCTGAAATATATACTATTGCGCCAAAGAAAGCAATTTAATTTGCAAATTTTTAAAATTTGCATTTTAAAATGTACATAAAACCAACTGACAGTAATATATAATAATACATTTCAGGACTTCAAGTATAAACCAAAAATGTATCTCAGTATTTACATTCTACAAAAAATATGCAACTACCATGATTTTTTTATTATGATTGTCAGTGAACTTTTACTATTTACAATTTCAGCAAGGGCAAGTCCTGCCTGACTAACCTAGTGGCCTTCTATAAAGGAGTGACTACCTTAGTGGACAAGGGAAGGGCTACAGGTATCATTTGGCTGGACTTCTGTAAAGCCTTTGACGTGGTTCTTCACAGCATCCTTCTCTTTCAATTGAGAGACGATTTCGATGTGTGGACTGTTAGACAGGTACACCTAGATAACACCCACATCAAGCAGGCGAGGAACATGGAAGCAGATTACAATTTAAAATTCCTAATTTCTCAGTTAAGACCTGATCAGAAAGAAAACAGTTCCAATTTAATCCTGAATTCTTTAGCAACTGAGGCATTAAAAGCATAGTTAATGCTGTACAATCAGGACTTTTAATGGAAGTTCAATAACAGCAAGGTCATAGTCATTATCTGAGGAAGTTAAAAGAGCTGCCACTGGCAGATATGATTATGGATTATACCTGAGATATCTGTGTTGAAGAGCCAATGAACAGCAACTCAGTTTTTTTCTTTTCTAAATGCAAGAAATTTTGATGACACACATGCTTGAATAGCACAAAAAATTGCACAAGTCATCACCTAGGCTCCTGGGACTGCAAAGACTGGAATAAATGTTCCAGTGTGCTATCAGCACACATGTTACACAGCAGACCATCTCCTTGTCTGGGCCTACCTAGAGATATTGCCTCACCTTTACCACTCTACACGATGAGCTTTTTAGAATAAGAACCTTACAATCCATTTTGTGGTGATATTCTGAGGCCTTCATCTTGCAGTGATATCCTACATGTAAAACATGAAATCACTGAAGAGAAAGGGTCAAAGTTTTGGTTGCATCCAAGAAATTGCTATGAAGCTGGTGAGGGATTTAAAGCACAGGTCTTATGAGGAGCAGCTGAGGAAGCTGGGGTCTTTTAGCATGCAGAAAAAGAGGCTGAGAGGAGACTTCATTGATCTCTATGAGTGTCTGAAAGGAGGTTGTATTTGGTCCCTTCTCCTAAATAACAAGTGATAGGACAAAAGGAAACACCCTCAAGTTGTGCCAGAGGATATGAAGTAAAAATTCTTCCTTGAAAGGGTTATCAATCCTTGGAATAGGCAGCCCAGGGAAGTGATTTAATGACCATCTGTAAGGAGTTAAAGTGCACTGTTGTCTGTCTCAAACACTGTTAAGGCCACAGAAGGAAGGAATGTGTGACAGGAAGGTGCTAATTGCAGGCCTGGTAGAGGCAAGATCTCACTTTTTTCCTGTATATTATTAAAGGAACACTTTAGTCTCAGTCACAAAAAAAAGTCTTCTAAAATTCAAGATATTGAAGAAACAGCTAAAACATACTAGCAGAAGTTGATGCCTTAGGAATTTATGTATTTTTATACCTATGCATATATTTTATATATTTGTATATTTGTGAATTTTTATGTATCTGTATAGATTCTCATATTTGAAGTAGCAACTAGCAGTTTCTGCCTTTGTGCCACACTGCTAAATTATTGTGTTAAGGGTAAGATAGCAACGAGAACATCTTGCTTAGGACTCTCATACCAAGACTAGAATAAGAATACATACTGTAGTCAAAACAACATAGAAGACCCAGGGACCTTGGAGAAGCTCCAACAAGGGAATGTGATGTGAAGATGATGATGGTCAAGAAATAAGGGGGATGTGCCAAGGGGCAGACTTGAGGCAGGTTCCGGGGGTGGCACCAAAGTGGCACAAGGGTGGATGGTTTTTGGGTTGGATGTAACCTTTAATTATGGTAATTAAGTAGTGTTATAAAATTAGTAAGCACCTCTATATTGGGTGCATGTGTCTATATACTCTGTGAACCTGAAGAGATTTTCAGTAAAGAACTATTTTCTACCTCACCCAGATAATATGGCCTTGAAGTTTTTCCTCGATTTTACACAAAAAAGTTATGAATTGTATTTTTTTCAGGATATGCAGTACAGTCCTAAGACACATACACATACAAAAGTGGTAAATGTTCTTAGAGTTATAATTAAAATATCAACATATTAAAGCACTGTGAATACTAGTTTCCTGGTTACTGACTCTAAAATAGGACAGAATTTTACATGACTGATACAGCAATATCAAAGCTGAATAATTCTTAGATAATGCTGACAGTCAAATATTAAAAAATAAAATTTTCTTAGAAGAGGGTTATCTTCTATTTGCATTCTGATTAGAAATCTAATGTCTTCATTAGTCATAGATTCCATGCTCTCTAATATTAAGAAATTTTAACATTAAAAATACATGTTTCAGACTTAATCCAGCAGTTTAACGGCAGTGAAAAAAAATGTATGTTATATACACAACCAGTGCTAGAACATGATGAGTTTTTGGGCTTTTATTTAAAACAAATGCTATAGAACCAGGCAAGAAGAAACCCACAGCTTTGAATTTGTCCTGACTTTTCGCACTGATTTCCTTTCAGTCAAATATTCATGTGTATCTGCTCTGAAAAATTTAACACAATTCACCTTAATTAACATGTTTTTATCCTGCTATTTGATGATTAAAAACAACAACAACAACAAAACCAAACAAAACCAAAA
Source organism: Formicarius rufipectus (assembly GCA_013399695.1). Taxonomy (NCBI): domain Eukaryota; kingdom Metazoa; phylum Chordata; class Aves; order Passeriformes; family Formicariidae; genus Formicarius; species Formicarius rufipectus. The sequence goes on along the minus strand of VXAU01002360.1, from coordinate 30,770 downwards.
CAAAACGAAACAAAAAAAAAATTAAACAAGCTAACAGAGAAAATCCTTTCATGGTAAACAAACACCACTGCTGCTGTCAAGCTGAGGTACTTGAAGCATCCACCTTGAAGCTGTACATGCCTCGAAGGTGTCCATCTGGTTGCTCAATCTCTTCTTAAGAAAAGAATTCATGTCATCTCCCAAGGGAAGCCCTGTTCAGTTGTTAACAGCTTTAGAATAATTTCCTCATTAAGTAAGAATGTAACCTGGTCAGGATCCCTTGCAAGGCAATAACTGTTCAGTTAAAATTAAGGAAGATATTTAGTACCATTTAGATCTTGGTAAATTGGGGATTGGATGACTGAGGTGTTTGGTAAAAGGAAACTGAATATTTCAATGCAAAGTTAAAAAATTCAAAAGGGTTGTGTTAAAAAACTCATTAGCCTCTAATAAGCACTCAGTGACTTTACTACATATTTGCAATGTCCAAATTTGCAACATGATACAGAATGGAGTACTTATCAGTTCAAAAATTTGTCATATAAGGATAGATTTAAGCAATCATCATGCCCTACTATTATCAGTAAGACCCCAAGTGGATTTCAAATGCAAATGGGATATTAGAGTGTTGGAAAAAAAAAATTTAAAAAAAGGAAAATAAAATTTAAAAAAACAAACAAACAAACAAACAAACAAAAAAATTAAATTCTAGAGGAAGATAGATGCAGAACTGTTAGAATTACTTTCAATTCATTCCTTCAAGAAAGTTGCCTTTCTTCAACCAGTCCCAGCAGGACTGATATTCCCTGAACAAGCTCATTTCTTGCCACTTTGGCTCATTTACCACAAAAGCCAAAACTGGACGAATATGAGTGCAGACCTACCACCTTTCTAAAAGGTCTCCTTGTACCAGCATGTATGAAAGGCTACATGAGGGAAGCTTGTCAGCTGTTGCTCATTCTCTACCTGTGCTACTTCTATAATTTAAAAAGTAAAATTCCATCTGCAGAGACCTCCATCTGGTATAGCATAGAAGCAATAAATTCAGAATGAAACATTAAAACACAAGAGGAAGGCAAGCACTGAACCCCAAGGCAAAACAAGAGTTGTGTAGTCCTTATGGACATTGAGGGTACAATGCTTGTTTGCCCTCAAAATGAGTCAGAACAAACATTTATTCCAAAGGCTAATGCAAGAGAGACAAGACATGGAAAAATCTCTAGTTGCTGTAAAACATAGGCATTGAATCTCTCTTCATTTCTATTTCTTGGGGATTGAGTCCGGAATTAACAAAGACATGTCCTTAAGATCTCTTTTCAAATTTTCTTCTCTGTCTTTTGTAACAAATGTTTGAGCTTTTTGTTTGGTTGGGGTTTTTTTGTTTGTTTGTTTCTCTGTCTTTCATAGACCTGAAATAGCAATAGTACTTATCCTTTTTACAAGTTTGCAAGAATAGAATTACTTACCTAACATTTCTGCAGCATTCTACCTAAATACACACATGACCTATAATTAAATTTATTTTTTTTTTCAAAAGCCATAATAACTCTTCATAGGCAAGGTAAGATTTACTACTGTACCTGCACTTAACAACACAAAATAGAAGTAATCTGTCCAAGTCTCTGAACTGACATTTTGGAGCTCACAACTGTTTGATATTTCTCTTCATAATACATTTACTGAAAAATTTTATTACTTCTTAAAGTCCTTAACAGTAGAGTATATTAAAAAAAAAAAAAAAAGATGCTAAAATCTGGAACAAAGAACTTACACAAAATTTCTTTTTCCTCAATTACTGTTGCCAGTGGGTTATGTAACTGAACACAGTCAACAGTTATTTTGAAAAGCAGAAAAGGTGCTTGATGATAGTAATTTGAAATAAACAAATAGCATTTGAATTTGATACAATGGGACATAATGATTTTGGAAAGAATCATTCAAATATTTTATAAAGAAAGGAAGTTTAATGGAAAAAAAATGAAAGGAAAAAAGAAAAATATTTAAATTCCTAGGGAAGATATTTAATCCCTAGATCTTGATAACCATATCAGGACTGTATTTCAATTTCATTTCTATAGATACAATCAAAAATAAATTAAAAAATATGAAGAATAACAAGGGATTCTGTAAGTACATTGATCAGAAAAGAAAGGCCAAGGAGACTGAAACTGAACAGGCACAGGTCTATGGGGCTTGATGAGATGCATTCCAGTCCTGAGGCATCTGGCTGATGTTGTTGCTAAGCTATTCTCCATCAAATTTGAAAAGTCATGGCAGTCAGGCAAAGCCACCACTGCCTGGAAACATCACTCCAACTTTTAAACGGGGGAGAAAGGAAAACCCAGGAAACTACAGACCAGTGAGCCTTGCCTCTGTGCCTATGAAGATCATAGATCAGATCCTCAAGAAAGCAACATTAAGGCACATGCAGGACAAGGAGGTGATACATGACAGCAGCTCCCCAATAACTGACTGTGACTGACCAGACTGGTGGCTTCTATGATGGAGCAACTGCAATAGTCAACAATGGAAGACCAAATGATGTCATCTACCCAGACTAGATGTGGTCCTGTAGCCTTGAGTCTATAGGAGGGCCATGAAGATGAGAAATTCGGATTAGGTGGTAGGAAGAAATTCTTAACCTGTGAGGGTGGTGAGGTACTGGAACAGGTTGCCCAGAGAAGACGTGAATGTCCCGTTACTGGTAATGTACAAGGCCAGGTTGGATGGATACTTGGGTAACCTGATATAGTGAGTGACCTCTCTTCCCACAGCAACCTCCAAAGGTTGTGGGACCTATTATGAAAGTGCAACTGAAAAGAAGAAACCATCTTTCTCTCTATTCCTCATAAGGAGAGTGTAGGATTAATAAAAGTTTAACTCATATTATTCTCCATAAAAATCCATACCTCATGCTTATATGCCTGTTTGATTCTTTCTTGGATTCTTGTTCCTTTTCCAGTCCTGTTCACTCACATTAATGGAAGAGAAGTAACATTGTGCAATATATTGTGACTAAGTGACAGAGAACACTATAAGCTAGAGACTCTTTTTTACATGGCATAAATAATTATTGGAGCAGGATAGGGACTACAGTGTCTTCTTTGCTACATTTTGGATGATAAAACATGTTAGATGTATCTAGCAACATTTAGAGTATCCTCCTCCATTTGCAGTTGACATAAAGGAATGACTAATTTTTAGATCCCAGCATGTGCAGTTTTCAGCACTCTGAAGATCAAACCGTTTATTTCTTCATGTGGGAGAATCTCTGGGCACTTAAGGGACTACAGAGGACAAAGCACCTTCTAATACACATACATCTCTCAAGCACTAGACAGAAAATTAACTGGGATTTTTATGTGGACTATCTTGATGTCTATATCTCCTAATTGATCTAAGTCAAATGATGGCTTCTGAAACATGCTAGGAACCTAATTAGAGGTTTTTTGAAATCTGGCCTAAGTGATCTTTTCAATGTCTAAATCAAGTCTGAGGCTAAACAGGGAAAAATCTCTTCTACTCAAAATTCTGGTTAAGTGACTGAGTCGCCAAAACTTCTTCCAAGTTCTAAACACTTGTGGAACTTTTTTTTTCTCCCCTGAACTTCTGTTCTGCAAACATTATTTTTTCAAAAAGAATACCTAACATTGTTCTTTGATCAACAGCTGCAGTATAAAACCTAGCCTGCTTGCTGTAGGCCTCAGGAAATCAACTTTCTCACCTCTGAGATATGGTTCTCTTTCATATCTTTAAGTGGTTTTATTTTGTCCTAATTTTGTACTCCAGTGAAAGTATAATAGGAAAAACAGTTTATGAGTGGAAATTATATAGATTGCAATAGCTATATTTTCACTTATCACACTGATTCTCTAATAAGTTATACAGTAGACAGATAAGCAGCAGAATTAAAATTAGTAAATCTTTTGTTGATCTTCAGAAAAAAATATTATTGTATCATTATGAAAATGGTGTTTCCTTTCAAAATGCCACACATAATTGTGCACAGCCAGACTCAAATGAACCAGTAAATGTATTGGCGTTAATAATTGTATCGGATATGTATGCAGTTTCAAATATTAACTAATAAAAGTGATTGATAGTTTTTAGAGAATTGCATTTAAGAATACGAAAGAATTTTTAACACAAAGTGACTTGTGGCTTTTTAGAGAAGTTAATTAAATACTTGTTAAACATAATAATTTATTATCACTGTTGCTTTATGAATAAAATAAAAGGAATAATCTGCAGTTTTTTATAGTGATGGAGCGTCACAGACTTTTAAACATAAATCTCAAGTCCTTATGACTGTTCTTGTCTTCTGTTCGAACTATCAATCTGATTTCTAAAACACTTTTTAGATTCACATTCATTAATCTACAGTAGCAGTTTTGGCTTTACCTCTTAACACAGACTTGTTCATAAAATCTAAAATAAAATATAAGAAAAAAAAAATACTAGAATTAGAAAGTAGATTCCAGACTCCTAATCCTGAAGACTCACCTGATATATTTTTAAAAGCTGATGCTGCTTTTTTTACTGTAGTAAACAAAATCAATCTTTTTAACTTGATTTGTTGTGAGGTATTAAGTATTCATCTTAGCAATGTCACTTGCTGAAGCAATTATTACATCAAGTAATGCCTCCTAATTGTAGGGACTGTGGCATATTCTAATAACACTGCTTAAATAAAGGCAGGAAGAGAATGGTCTCTTCAGTTCAGATAAATATTTAAAAAATAAATCCCCAAAAGCTTTTTGCAAACCATAATGGTCAAGTGCTTTATATCTATTGAAAGAGAGGGCAAGAGAGCCTTTTCCATAAGAAACTGGAAAAATAAGTGTCCCTTACTAGCTTTGGTTTATTAGGGATTCAAAATATCATGGAAGTGATCAAGAGGAGGTAATGCTTGGGAATTTCCCCATCAGAGTCACAGTTTAAAGCTTGCTGAGCTTCTTCAGTTCAGTGATATGATTTACATGAAATGTGGGGAATTTTTGGCATCCTGTATCTCCCTAACATGCTGTGTGTCTCATACTGTTCCTTGAGAAGCAGGATGTGACCCAGCAACCATCACCACCTATCCCTGTATTTTTAATGTTACAAACATAGAAACTACTAATGACACACACTGGCCAAGTAGCAGAATGAGGCATTCAGAAGTCATGAAGTGCTGAAATCTTAATTCATCTTCCTTCACTCTGTACTTCGTGATGCAGTTCATAATTATATGATGAGATAATATTTTTACACAAGTTCATTCATCATTTTAAATAGAGAACAGATAATAATCTGTTACAGAGAAAATGAGAAAAAAACTTTCATTAAGCTGTCTTTGGTTCCTTAGTTTTGGTGCTACAGACTTACATAGGACACCAAGACTCAGTGTCCAGTTTTCTTAAGAAGCATCTGAATACCTGACAGTGATCTCTAAGATCAGAGTCAGAACCAGCAAGCTATGGAATATTTGGGAAGCTGAAAAGAAGTTCTCAGTGTGTCTTCTTGACATATTAATTCTGATAAGTGAAGTTATGAGAGATGGGACAAGAATTTACATGAACATCTCAGCAACTTGTCTAAAAAAATGGTTCTCTCACTTTGTATTTTAAAGAGCTTAAATGATTTTAAGTGAGGAACTGACCTGGAATAGCCTTACTTTAAATATCCTATAGGCCAAAAAGTAAGGCATTCAGCAAGGANATAGGAATTATATTTTATTGGTCATGTTCTTAAAATGCCTTTTTATTTAAAGAATAATAGGAAAATAAATATTTTCCATTCTCAAGGATGATAGATATGGTACTTGCAACCATACTTGGTAAGATAGTTAGTAAGCTACTGGGTAATGAGGCGCTTAGAGTTCAGCCTTTGCTCCAGTGAATGTTTGTTTTGTTTAGGAAAAAAATAAACAATCAAGCAATCAAATCTCTCCAGAAAATTACCAATGAAAGAATTTA
>VXAU01002360.1:0-23995 GCA_013399695.1 Formicarius rufipectus | reverse complement strand
AGAAGAAGAGTTCAAAGAAAGTTTCCATGTCTCACCTCACTGGGCAAAATTTCATCCTTTTCTCACAAAACAATTAGACAAACACATCTTGGGATATTGTTGGATGACCATCAAATTTAGATTATTCCAGAAAAAGAAAGTAAAGAAGAAATTCCAGATTCTTGAGAGATAGTAATTTCTTCTTCAGTAATCTGTCTGTTCTACTTTGTGTGACAAACACCTGCAGTGGCTTAGCAACTTTTTAACAGCCTTAGAGACAGCTACTTGCTTTTTCTTCCTTAGAAAAAGATTTAGCTCTAGGTAATGCTGTAATTTGCACTTTGCCAAGCATTGGACTAATATTACTACTTTTGTTATCAGATATATCCCTAATTTGTAATAACTTTACAGGTATATGTTGGACAGGTTATGGATATTTTAACAGAACATTTATCAACCAACAACAAACATACACCGCTGAAGTTAGGGTGAGTATTTCAAATGTGCAAACTCAGAGGAATCAAAGCACTTAAACAAGTCTGAACACTGGACTTGTTCTCTCCTGTTTAATTGTATGAGTTGTGAACATAAGGAAATATGCAGCACTTAAAATAGACTTGTAATAATTATACATATGCATAAACTAAGTTGATCTGATTATCTACTTTTGAATAAATTTACAAAAGTCAGTAAGAACTGCACTTGTCTGATAATATTACTTATTTATTGACCATTTATCTATACAATTTACAAACTTCGGTTTTCCTATTTGTAGTACAAGACCACTGAGACTTTGTTTTATTATATGCTGGACAGACTATAAATAAAAATAGTCAAACCTTTATTTTATGGTAGTTTATATCTCAAGCACTCACAACAGTCTTTATAAGAAATAGCTGTAGCAATTCTGTGAAGAGGTTATACCATATGGGCTGAAGGGAAATTTGTTACCGTTGTAACAAAGAACAATGACATGAAAACAGATTTATCATTTTGAAGTAAGATCAAGGACAGATCTCTGGAGATTTTTTTTTTTCATGTTTGCAGTACATAATGGAAAGGATTTGCATTGTGTGAGTGCATAAAATATCTCCACAAAGGCAGAGCACAGCTCTCCATAAAAGTTACAAACAAAATGGAGGCTAAGAATATACTTTAAAAATTTTAAAGGCCTTAACCTACAAAAGGTATCTACATTTTTATGTTCCAGCCTCTAGAAATTAATCACTATTAATATTATTAATCCCATAATTACTTTGCTTAAATGATGCTATTCAGCAGTGTTGACACAAGATTACATTTAAAATACTTATTACTATGCAGTTTTGGGGTTTTTTTTCTGCTTTCTCACTTATCTTAATAAAAGCATAAGAGTAAAATGTTAACATGAGTCTTGAAAGTTCAATTTCCACCTTGTATAGTGCATTTGGCTCAGAAATTACATATTTGGCACTATTCTGCTCCATCGGTGATAATATTCTTTCAGCTTATCTTAAAAAATTTCATCTGTCTTACATATTCAGTACATCCAGTTTCAAAGTAATATTTTATTTCCTTTTTTTTAAGTTCTTCATCGTTGGTTATTTAATTTTTTTAACATTGTTGAACAGGATTTTAGGACATATCTCCCAAAAGAAATTTAATCTATAGAATATAGAGTTCACCTTCAAAGCATATTAGATCACTCCATACATTGGTCACACAACATAAAAATCCAAGAGTAGAATGGTTAAATTATATTTTGATAAGGATTCCTGATCCAAAGTCAAGAAAATCCATCATTATTACTAGAAGTATGGGTAGCAAAGTAATGAGGAAATCAGATAGGTAACTTTTAGAGGATGTATGTTTTGAAGTACTGTACAGTAACCAGTCAGGTGAAAACTGGCAAGGCACCTGGAGTTGATGGAATTCCACCCGAAGTCTGGAAGCATGGAGGTCAAGAACTTCATGCTAAACTTTACAAGCTCATTATGAGTTGCTGGGAACAAGGCGAACAACCACCAGCTCTCCATGATGCAGTCATCAAGAAAAAAGGAGAAAAATCAGACTGCTCAAAATACCAAGGTGTTGCTTTGCTCTCCATTGCTGGTAAAATCCTTGCAAGAATACTTTTTGAACAGATTAGTACCCGCTATCGCAGAAGAACTTCTACCAGAAAGACAACGTGGTTTCAGAGGCAATATGAGTACAGCAGACATGGGATTTGTTCTCAGACAACTGCAAGAGAAGTGTAGGGAACAGAGCAAAGAACTCTACGTAACTTTCATTGACTTCACCAAAGTTTTTGACACTGTGAGCAGAAAAGGCCTGTGGCAGATCTTGGAACGATTAGGATGTCCTCCCAAATTCCTCAAAATGATCATTTTGTTACCTGAGGATCAGCACAGCCAAGTCACATATGGCAATGCTCTCTCTGAGCCCTTTCCAACAACCAATGGTATGAAACAAGGTTGTGTTCTTGCACCAATTCTACTCACAATCTTCTTCAGTATGATGCTCCAAAGGGTCATGGCAGATCTCAATGAAGAAAATGGCACCTACATCCTGTATCGTACCAATGGAACCCTCTTCAACCTGAGGAGGCTGGAGGCCCACACTAAGACCCTAAACCACCTTGTCCGCGAGCTGCTTTTTGCTGACGAAGCTGCCCTTGTTGCCCACACAGAAACATCTCTGCAGCGCTTAACATCCTGCTTTGCAGAGGCTGCTGAGCTTTTTGGGCTGGAAGTCAGCCTGAAGAAGACAGAAGTTCTCTATCAACCTGCACCTCAGGAAGTTTTCCATCACCCCCACATCACCATAGGCGAATCAGGACTGAAGTCAGTCCAGCAGTTCACTTATCTGGGAAGCATCATTTCCTCGGATGGTAAGATTGACAAAGAGATTGACAATAGGTTAGCAAAGGCATACAGAGCTTTTGGAAAACTCCATAAAAGAGTCTGGTGCAATAAACACTCGAAGAAAAGAACAAAGATCAGTGTCTACAGAGCCATCGTACTGTCTACTCTTCTCTATGGGTCTGAATCTTGGGTCATCTACCGCCACCACCTGCGACTCCTCAAATGCTTCCACCAGTGCTGCCTCCGTACAATCCTAAACATCCACTGGTCTGATTATGTGACTAATGTGTCTGTTCTGGAACAGGCAGAGGTCACCAGTATCGAGGCCATGCTGCTGAGAATGCAACTGTGCTGGGCAGGGCACGTCTTCAGGATGGAGGATCACCATCTCCCTAAGATTGTGCTCTATGGTGAACTCACCACCGGGTGCCACAAGAGAGGAGGCTCGAAGAAGTGATACATGGACTCACTGAAACAACACCTCAACCTTGGCCATATTGACCACCATCAGGTGTCCACTCTGGCCTCCAATCAGGAGACATAGAGACAGAGCATCCATAACGCTGCTGCTACCTTTGAAAACACATGCAGAATCAGCCTGGAGGAGAAAAGACACCTCAGAAAGAACTGTGTCTCGACAGTACCACCTGTGGAGACTTTCTGCTGTGCCTTTTGCAACCGGACTTGCCTATCTCTCATTGGCCTTATCAGCCATCAGTGCGCTTGCAGCAAGTGTGGGTAAAACCCTCCCAAATCTTCATTTGCAAAGTCTAGCCAAGATGATGACAACGAGTACACAACTTAGATCTCACCCAGGATCAGGTGGGACATAAATGCCTTTAATTTTATGATATGATGTATGATAGTTAGACAAATACACCAAAATTCTTCAATGTCAATGTATACAGCACTTTGTAAACAAGAAACATAGCCAAGAAATCTGATTTGTTTCTGGAAAAAATTCCCCAGGCTTCAAAGACTGAAAAGGGAGAGCTGCCATCTTCTTTCTGAATTGGAGCCTCTCTAAAGAAGAAGTATTTAAGTAAGACTCTATTGAATTCCAGATTTTGAGACTCTTAGTGCTTATGCAGTTTGGAAAAATTAGATACAGAGACAGAAGGATATTTTCTTCACATTAGAAAACAAAAAGTAAATCACATGAAACCAGAAGATACACATATACAGATAATTAAAGCTCTCTTTCCCTGAAGTACTCCAAATAATGGTTTGGCATGAGTGTATCAGAAATATATGTTGCTTCTTTTTTTCCGTTTGAAATATATACCTTTTATGCTTGTCACAGCTGCCCAGGATATCCTACTTTTCAGGAAAATATAGTTGACTCAGGAGTAATGTACATATTTTGTATGTAGTATAGGGTTCAAATAAAATAGATTTAAATGAAGACAAAAAAATAAAAAAAAAAAAAAAAAAACAAAACAAAACAAAACAAAAAAACAGGATGAAATTCTGCACCTCAGTTTAACACAGAAGGAACTATTTCTGCCATGAGGCTTTCAATTCTCAAGAACTACTTCAAGCCCAGTACACACCAAACAAATGTTTCATCCAAAGCAATGTCAGAAAGTGAAGTGAGTGCTGCAGCAAAAATATTGAAGAAAAAAAAAAAATCAAAAATTTTCTTGTGCTTCAGGAGAGAGGGAGAGGCCATGCTTATCCATTAATTTGTACAACATGGCACACTGGCCTTCCCAGATAATAATAGGGTTTAAATACTGCTGACACATAGTGTAGATCTTGTCAGCAGAAGGTGTGAGACGACAAGGCAAAATTCAATGGTAAGATTCTTAAAAGTATTGAGAAAGCTTGTTAAGAAGACCAGATTAAAGAGTTAGTTTCCCAGCTGAACAAGGCTCTCTGTGGCACTCTGCCCACACACTATCCCTCCATATTGGAAACGTGGCCACCTCCTCAGGAGCCACCATTTTGCTGTGCTATGTTACACACTTTGTCAACTCATACATAAAAAAGGGGAAAATCTTTACAGTGGCAAAAAATGGTTATATTGGCCATACTCAAAAATTTATGGCACTCCAAAATTTAAGGAAAATAAAAGCAGTCAGTTTTGGTCAGGCCAAAAATTCATGTTTCTCAGCATTCTATCACTGAGATACGTATGTTGCATGTCAAATCCTTGTTTAATGCCTAGGGAAGAATGTAAGAAAGGGGATGACAGACAGGATACTGTCCAAGAACATATACTTATCTTTTTCCCAGTGAACTCATTTCCTCAGAAGAACCTGCTTGTCTTCTGTTGACTTCTGAATAGAGTCCTGTACAAAACTCCCAAGGAAAATAATAGGCAAAAGGCAAACCTCAAATATATTACCACATTAACCGAGATGAATAAATCAAAATATGATTTCAGGACTAAAATTTTCTTCTCAAAAAAACCCTTAAACAAAAAATGCATAAAAGCCCATACCAAAAAAAAAAACAAAAACAAAAAACACATAACTCCACAATCCTATAACCATCTGTTTCACATTATTTTTACTTAAAAACAAAGACTACACAGTCCATTTTGCATTGTCTACATCTATCACCACATGGATTAGCAAAGGTAGATCAGGGACAATAGTGACGGAACATGATTTAAAGAAGTACTATGCTTTGCTCACTGTGATTTGTAGGACCTCAGTAATTATTCAGAGAAATTGTAGGTACCTACAAAAACGTTTGAAAATCCCCAAGGTTTCATTTAGTTCAAGAAGAAATGGTGTGCAACCAACACTTCCTAGTGTTTCAATTGTAAATCTTTGGTCAAAATCTGTCAGACAGGAATCTGGCAGGGCAAGTAATATTGTTTGACTTGCACCAATGTTCTCACCTTTTTCTATTTTCCATTATTTTCATTTAAAAATTTATTAAGGGTTTAATTATACCTCACAGCCTTGGGCTTAAAGGTTAATGAAATTATAGTCATAGATGCTAATTTTGTGTGAGTTTGGAGGCATGGGAGTAAAATACATATTATCAGATAATCAGCTTCTGAGACTATCTGGGGGAAGGAAACAAAGTCCAAGAAAACACTCAACACATGTGCATGCAAAGGGAAAAAATGGTCTACACAAGATCATGATTTTATTGACAACTTTGGCCAAAAACCCCCTAATTTCCCAAATATATATTTTACTTCCACAACCCTTTCCAGTTATAGAATTTGACTGATCAGAATTCTAATGCAATCTGTCCAACTGTGCATCATTACATAGTAACAATATTTCTGATTTCTGTAACATATGGATGCATTATGCTTCTTTACCCACAGGTCTCTAGGTACATACAGGATCTGCTAATTGACACCATTATTAGATGGATAACCTAGAATTTAAAAGACAATTTAATTCATATTCTGCATGTTCTATTCAGACAAGTCATTATATCAGGTGAAGTCTACAGAATGTCATGAAAAATCCAGCCTCACATTGCTCAGACAAATAGAGACACCATGATGAAAATTGAGTAATTAATAAAGTATCATTTACATTAATAACCCAATTTATATAGCAAACCTGGCTAAGTTTACTGTGTTACTTCACTAATTCTCTGCTCTGATCTCATTTGGCAGAAGATATATTTTTTTAATTTTGACCATTTTTTATCTCTTGTCAGCTCTTTGTGCAGAAAAAATATCAGAATGTAGGTGATGGACCCAAAGAGACTTCCTTTAACAGATATCTTTTTACAATTATATGTACTATGGATATTTTTCATCTTTACAAGTTATTTTAGATGACATTCATTCCAGGAGCTTTCATGCTGATTTCCACTGAGTCACACCTGAGTTGAATTTGGCCCTTTGAATTTTACTCAACACTCATTTGTCACTTTAACTCAGAGCCATTTGTTTGATTAAAAGAATCTCTTCTTGATCTCAAATATCTTTTAATCCTATCTGTGACTCTGTTTCTTAGTTATGTGAAATGTAATCACATTCTATTGACTAATGTTGTCTGTGATGTGTATTTTTAATGTATAAATTTATTAATCCCATGGCAATTTTGCATGTTATTGTAATTCCCTTAACCACATGTGCACTTAGTTTGTTCTTTGTAACAAATAAGAAATGTAAAATGGCGTGTATGTGGATAATACCAGTGTTCAACTTCATGCTTCTTTAATCTATTTTAAAAAAAAAACAAAGTAATCTCAAACTTCTTTGAAAATAACCAAGGATTTATTTCCCCAAAAGTCTACTTAAAAGGACCACATTGACCAGGATTACAAAAGAAGCTATGGTTTGGAACTAAAAATCTGAAACTTCTATCATAGCATTTCCATTTCTCCTGATCGCCTGAAAATGTTCATGTTTCACTACAATTCTATCTTCTTTAAAATGCAAACAAACAGGCAGAAAACCACTTACAACCTTGGCCTAGGTCTTTAAAACAATGCTTCCTCAGCCCTATTTTTATTTTATGTTAGAGTGCTGGTTTAAAGGTAAATCAGTGGGAGAAATGGACCCATCTCAAGCGAGGTTACAAGTCAGACTTACAATTTACTAAAAAGATTAAAATAAAAACAATGATACTAAGAAAAATAATTGGGTTTAACCCACAAAAAAACAGATGCATGACCCAGAACTCTGGTGCGCAAACAGAATGGTGTTTGGCAGCCCCTGTGCTGAGCACCACATGGTCCCTCTTAGTGCAAAGCAAAAGGAAAGGAAAACCTGTCAGTGTCTATGGCCCCAGTCTGGTCAAGAGTGGCGGCCACAGTCCTGTTGAGGCTCTGGTCCTCTTCTAGTTCCCAAAAGTGTACCAGAAGTCCCAAAATCCCAAGGTTATATATGCTCAAGTTCAGGTGGGAATGTCCAGTACCTCCCCCCAAGGCAGGGAGTTTCACAACGGGTGATTTAACTCTGTGAGTCATGGGATATTTTGGAATCTTTGAGGGCCCATTAGAAGACATGACCCCTCAGGCTGAGTGTGAAGGTCTTAATGACTCCCCAGAGGGGAGTTATCACAGCTAAGTCACTGGTGTGAAGACAGAAACACTCTGCTGTCTCACAGGGTTAACCTCAGCTTGTAGCCTGAGGTGTCAGGTGTGCCCTAAACAGCTACTGCAAATGATGCATTATTAATAGTTCATCAGAAATGACACAGAGGACATAGAATAGTTTTGGTTATACCAACATAGTAATAAACTAATCCTGGGCCCTATAACTAGAATAGATGGCTTTATCCCTTTACCAGCCATGCCTTTCCTGCTCTGTGAGCCCTTTTTGCATCTTTATCTTATAAACATTCAACAGAAAAAGTAGAGAGCACTGCAACAAGAGGAACTGGGAAAAACATAACTAGTCAGAGTACACACAAAAAAGACCCCAGAGAAAGAGGCAGTGATCAGAGATAAGTTCTGTAAGAATATTTCTTCTAGCTGATCACTTTTATCATCAAGAGATGTCTTGAGAAATCCTCCACAGTAAGATGTTCTCACTGGATATTGAAATCTTCATTGTATTTTTCTAAAAACTGTTTTGCCACACATAATATTTCTCACTTTTATATATATATTTTTATAAGAAATAGTACTAGCTAAAAGTACAGAACTATGTAAGGTAAGTTACATATTAATATAAAATATGACCAAAAAAAAAAAGTGATAAATCAGACATAAACAGAAATTCTTTGAGGAACAAATGGGTATTTTGAAAGTCATGATATGTGTCTCTCTACATAGCACTAAAGGAAAAAGAGAAAGAAGATCTAAGGTAATGTCTGACTGGTTATTTTTAAAGGCCTCAGAACCCAGGTGTTTTGGGGTTTTTTCTCAAACCTTGGGAAAAGGACTTTTGTTGTACACACAATTCAATTTGTTGCATTCTTGAATATCCTATTTATGCTCAGTCATAATTTAAATAAATCACAATTACTATTTAGCATTAAACAAGTGCTGAAAAACAACCTTACAGTGATGAAATGTCACCTAATGGTGAAATGAATTGTTGGAAGGCCAAAGGAAATAATTATTGACACCTATTTAGTACTTGTAGTTCACATCTGGCTTTATCTAGTGTTGGGCCCTTTGATTAAAAGAGATATTGAAGATAGTACAACAAAGCAGCACTGAGATGAGTAGGGGACAGGAGCACATGGTTATCAGCAAAGGTTGAGAAACCTGAATGTGCCTAGACCAAATAGAAAAGGCTTAGGGAACATCTAATTGCCCTCCTCAACCACCTAATGGTGAGCTACAGAATCAACTGCAGCAGACCCTTCGCAGAGATGCATCATGAAGAAAAAAGAGACGATGATCACAAATTGAAGCAAAATAATTCTCACTAAATACAATGAAAACAAAATTTATTATGAGAATGTTTAAGCACAGAAATATAACAAGTTGCCCAGGAATGCTGCTAAATGTCCATCTTGAGTTCCAGACCTGAGCGACCTGATCTAATTACAAAACCAACACTGCTTTGAGGAGAAAGTTGGACTAGAGGATCTACAAAAGTCCCTTGAAATGTAAAATATGGTATGCTTCCATGAAGTATGAATATTAACCTTCTGAATGTCCCAAATGGCCCCTTCACTAACATTCTCACCCAAATGTACTCTTCCTTCAGCAGAATTACCTAATAATTCAGTTGCACCTTGCACCTCAATGCTACAAAACTTTTCAGATCTAGACTGAAGCTTCTCCCCAACTTCATCAGCTGAAAATTGCATGATGAGCTACAAAACACAACATGCCTTATCCATTCTTATTTTTCTCAGTTAAGGTCTCGGTTATGCAGTTTATGCACAGTCCTGCAGTGTAGTCTTTGCTTCCTGTATCTCCCTGTTCACATGAGGGATTTGCATACTGTTAGTTATTAATATATATTTCCATTACACCTGCAGCTTGAGTCTCTGTGGTGCAAGGCTCTGTCTGAACATACACCCTGAAAGGATCCCTCCTATCCTAAACAAGTTAAAAGTCACAGGAGAGAAGACAAGCAAAACTAGTGAGAAGAAAAGGAAAGTAGGAGTTAACATATGAGAACTCTATATGACAGCACTGCTTAAAGACACTTAAGACATTTATACAGGGCATATTTTGGAGCCAGACAAATATTTACTGAGGATATTCTCATTGATTTAATCATGGGACCATTTCTTCCTTTCTTCTGCTCTCCTTCATGGCATGCCAACTGGCTTCTTTGATGAAGGAAGTCAGCTCTGGCCCTGCAGTAGCTTACAGGAGTGGGGATGACTACTGTCTTTAGTAGTTTCTGAAATAAATTCCATTTTCAGGCAAATGATGACAAATATCTTTTTGTCTCTGTTTATTAATCATTAGTGAGGCAGGATGGTTTCTCCTTGCACAAGACATTTACTTATCTATCTATACTTTTCCTTAGGCCATGATGAAAAATAACATTCTTAGGAGGCAGTTCATCACAACTAATTTAAACCTCTACATTAGAATGAGATAAATTGAATCTTTTTTTACATACACCACAGAAACAGTCTAGTGCAGAAATAGTAGTTACAGATGAATCTTACACTCACAGTTACTGGATTGCAAAGCTAGTTACAAATCTACCATTCTAATATTCATAGGAAGTGATTGTCTATTTCAGCCAAGGTCTGTCTATTGGCACTTACTTTTGGGTCCTAAACAGGAACAATGTCAGAATAAGAATGTCTAATATTTGTAGTTGTTGCTGGTGATAAAATTTGTCTGGTAGACTTTTAAAATCCTCTGTGTTCTCCTCATTTATGACATTGGTGTTGATATGAATGCTCAGAAACATTTTAGGAATCTATATCCAGAACCTCAATTCAAAATATTCCACAATAAAACTTGAGACTGAACAGTCTCAAAACTCTGTCAGTTATTTACCCCTTGGTCACTTTTAACCCATCGAAAAAAATTGCATTTCAGAGCCACTAAAAAAAAAAAAAAAAAGGAGGTTTCTACTGTACTAGATACAGCACAATGTGTGAAATGGTCCTCTTATAAGATGTTAGCACTAGTACCTATGCAGAGATGAGGCATTTTCCTATCTCTCTTATCTCCATAGCCCAATTCAGTAAGCTTCTCCAAGACTGGTTTCTTCATAGGGATCCCTGCATAATAACAATCAGAGAACGCAACCATAGGTTACAATGGGAGAGTGACAATAATATGCATGCAAAATGTAGACAAAATACATTCAGTTCTTCTCAACTGAGGCATTCAAGGTTTTTCTTTATAGGTATTTTTTTTCTGATAGAAAACAAATTCCTAATGAAAAGTCTGCTTTTAATTTTCTCTTTATGAAATTCCCAGTGAACAATATGGTTGTGCCAGTAGAAGCTGACATTTTATGGACATTAGCATGGAGTCAGAGTACAAAATTCATCAGCTTTTACTCTACTCCCTATCCCATGTATCCCAGCAGATTAGTTATAATCTTTGCCATCTGAAAACTTATTACCCAAAAGTTCTGAAACTTTTAAATTCCAGACTAATTGAGGAAAAAAAACTTTTACAAGATCATCAAATCCTGGAACAGCAATGGCTATCTGCCACTGAAAGTAGAGGTTGACAAGTACATGCCATTACCAGAAGAACTCTTGAGACTTTTGAATGTTAGAGTAATGGATAAGCTTAATTACTTAGGTAATGTGAAACTTCTTCATTGTGTGGAAGACAGCTTCATAACACACAGAATACAAACTAAAGTTTGAAAGAATGACCTCTTCTTTCTGCAGTTCACTGACAGCATGGAGAATGAAGAAAAATAAAAGTTGGGTCAAATAATATTATACTTTATACTAGGTAAGACTCATGTCCAGAGAAAGAAAAGAGTTATATAAAGCAGAATTAAAAAATTAGCAAATGAAAGATATATGAATCTGTCATTATTCTAAGAAAGGAAGAACTAAAATGAAACAGGTATTTACCTTGTGGGATAAAAAAGAACAAAGCAAATCACTGCCAACTGTTAAAAGGATTCTTGAAGGTTTGCAACATCATGACCCTGACCAAATTAGTCAGTCAGAAAAGCATCCCCAGAGAGAAAAGTCTGATGAAAGGTAAATCCCATCGAAAAAGAGGAAATTACAGAAAATGCAGTGAGCTGAGGGTAGTATAGCAGTTGTAGGTTTGCCAGAAGTATGGTATTATAAGTGAAATGTCATTCTTGCATTTTGTATACAGTATTTCTAATGTTCAAAGTCATGACTTAATCAGAACCAGTAGAAAGTGGCTGCTGCTATGTTTCACAGATGTTCACACCAAGACCTTGGGTATTGGCAATGCCCTAGACTAGTGGTGCCATATAA
Source organism: Formicarius rufipectus (assembly GCA_013399695.1). Taxonomy (NCBI): domain Eukaryota; kingdom Metazoa; phylum Chordata; class Aves; order Passeriformes; family Formicariidae; genus Formicarius; species Formicarius rufipectus. Next base: position 11,892 of record VXAU01002360.1, on the reverse strand, counting down.
TCCTGGCATTAGAATGCATGGAGCTGGAAGCCACTGAATCATCCCACCACATCCACATCTTTCCCCACTCATCTTTCACACAAAATAAATTTGGGGTTTCAGAAAAAAAAGGTTTCGTGTTTGTGAAACACTGCAGTTGCACAAAGTTACATGTTTGGGTTGGTAGGGGACCAGGACCCTGGAACAATAAGACACTAGTGACAAGCAGATCAAATTTACATGTGGCATAGAAAAAACAGATCTCTGTAAGATCACTTGGTGTCTAGCAGAGCAGTTAAAAGCTAGGTTAAAACTGACATTCCTGAAAAGGGAGATGAAAACAGAAAAGTTTAAAAGTTAATAATTCATTTTATTTCTTCAAGCCATGGTTACCATCAGAAAAGAAGACAGAGGAAACTTGCTGGTAACAGCTGGTCTTGAATTGCTTAATGTTTGTAGTACTTTTCAGTTAATTCAGCTTGATGAAGCTGAGGCAGAGTAGACTAACTGCAGAGATCTAATATAGAGATTTGAGAAATGTTGTTCGTTACATAAAAATGAAACACATCAGCAATGTATTTCTAAACAGAGAATACAAAAAACCTGAAAATAATGAAATGCTTATAAGTGAAGAGCTAATGTACCAATCCAGGGACAAACTGAACCTTTGATAATACCAGGTCATGACTGGAATCTGGAACAAAATAGCCTAGAGGAGAAATTAGTACGAGTCAGATTTAACTCTTTACCAGAGATTAGAATTTGTCTGGCAAAGACAGCTCACAGACCAGACAAAGCCATGGTCTGCAGGCAGTCCTCTGAGACTTGCAAACATAATAGAGAATCCAGAATACTGCAAGAAAGAACACTTGAGGCAGAAATGCATTCAGAGGTCAAAGTATGAATCTATTGAAACCAGAACATGATGCCCCACATGCTGTGGTAAACAGCTGGAGTCAGCTGAAACAACTGAGCCCCAGGACATGGCAAAACCAGAACTAATAGACTCACTGCCATCTGACAGCAGTCATACTTATTTCTCACAGGAAAAACTGTCTCCACTCCTGCATTGTCCCAGGACTACATACAGGGCGTCTCTAAGACTAAATCACACATTCCTATTCAGCTGTAATTAGCAATTGGGTCATAGACATTTAAAATTCTTGTATTACACTACATTATATGTTAACTGCTGAGCTACTGTTGTTATTTCAGCTAGAAACAAAGCAAAAAGGGGAACATGTCTTTAAGAAATCCCTATGGAAGCTACTTAAAACTAGGTGTAAGTATAATGTCAATGTATAAAAGGTTAAGCAGTTACAATTTACACACTGAAGGATTCAGATTTAACAGCCTAACTTTCAGTCAGGTGGTGCTCAACCCTCATACTGGCCCTGTTCAGTTAATTAATACAGGTGCAGATAACGAGACTAAACCAGTATTCAAAATCTGTGGAAACTCTTGTCCTTAAAAGATTGTTTTCAGACATCTTCACTTGTTTCTGTGACCTGTACTTTGTGCTTAAGCTAAGGACTGTGAAGAAACATTGGCACACACTGAAAGATAGGAGGGCTACAGACTCACAGATATCTGATAGATATCAGCATCCGACAGTTAAGGGGTACTTTGATCAGTAAAAGGGCTAGATAGACACCAGATAAGTTGTGAAAGAACAAGCAACACGTGTTAACAAAAATTCCTTTAGGTAGTCCAGGAGGACTACTTCCATGACTCGTTTCAAAAGATGAATACTTTTTTTAAGAAATCATTTGGTGAAAGATATATTTGATAATAGAAAAGGACTATCTTCGGTGCATTCTTTTTTTTTTTTCCCCCCCCCACAACTCAGTTCTCTAAGTAGACTCTAAAAGATATTATCAGAAAGCACCTTCGAAATGAAATAGGTATCTGAGTAAACTCAGAAGTTTTAAAGGTCATCCTTCATGTGTGTACGCTTTCTTGAAGTTTGAGATCAGACAAATTTTGTGTGCTGTGATGAGGAATATCATGCAGAAAATGAGGCATTCTCAAATTCTCAAACAGATTCACTATAAAGCCATATACAAGACACACAGAGTATTATAAACATTCTTAGGCTTTATAAACTCATACGGTCGATCTACTACTCTCTCATATTATTGGTCTACCTTGAAATAAATTGACTGCGATTTACCATCATCCCCAATTCTGTTCTTTCACAGTGTTATTTTGAGAAAGAAACAGCATTTGAAAAATACAACTGCTTGACCTAGATGTTAATTCATGTCTACAAAAAAGAAAGCTATTACAAGAAGGTAAGACCATATATGAAAAGTAAGTATATCACCATGGTTATACATCTCAAATATACAATGTATGAGGAAACTACATTCTCTATGCAAAAGAGACATTCTGCTCTATAACGTCAAACTAAATAATTTTTAATCTTTCATTTTGGATAGCTTTTATCATGTTCACACTTTTCTACTTTGCTCAGGAATAATGAATGACTTCAAAAGGTTATAATTTTATTTGAAAAGACTTTCATCTGGTTGTTGTTTTTTTGTTTTGGTTTTGGTTGTTTTGTTTTAAGAAAGCAAGAATGGAAAAAGGGGGGGAAATGTATGGCAACGTTACAACACATAAGAGCGGAGTCCAGTCAGTGCTTGTTTTCTAGTATGGTATAAATGTCATGCAGGTATACAACATCACTTTTGGTACCTGTGAAAACTGCATAGAAATATAGCTAACACCACAAAATAGAAAAAGAACCAGTAGCAGTTAGATTTGTCAACTAGCACAAAGAAGCAAAATAATGCTTACTAGCTGTTTCAGTAGAGCAGATAGTACATGTCAAATCCTAAGTAGCAGTCTTCCCCAGAAGGAATTTTCAGACAGTTGAATTCACAATGGTAAGGCCGGCTTATAGTTGCTTTTATGTTTCTTTTCATTATAGAAACAGCACATTTTTACACTGCTTTAGTCTTTCTTATATATTCCTACAAACACTTACACACGTAAGTCTTTTTCTTAGTAAAGCTCTTACATACTTACATAACAATTTGCAACTTGCAAGCACAGGCCACTGAACTGTGCGTAGAACACATTATGCTCTGCTCACAGACAGAAACTGAACACGCAACAGAAAGCTAGAATAGCTTGTCATTTGAGAGGACTAATGCCCAAAATCCATATACAATATAATTACAATCCTCTTAATATTACTAAGCACAGTATGTCTGTTTATATACTATCATACGTATTCGAAGTACTACTTATACAAAGCCCCTGAATACCTTCTAGATGCTAAGTAGCATAATCCTGATCACAAGATTGATTATTTGCAGAACACTAGAGTTGGAAGTCAGCATGGCTTACAGTGAATTGTTCATGGTCAATTCAAAACCTGAAATGACAGCATTTAAAAATTAAGAGGTTAATAATGAATGACAGTCTGAATAATTATTTTGAAGTGAATATTTCTATGTTATTCACTCTCTTCAAAATGCCTGGTATTTAGAAAAACATACTTTTTCAAACAGTCAAACTTTTGCCCATGTGCCGGCTTGCCTTCTTTCTCAGTGTTTGATAATGTATGGATTATTTAAATGCAAGTGTCGTGGTTCAAAAGGGAAAGAAGGAACGGTCCACACAGGGGAGACTGCGCACAGGCATGCACAAGTGTGAACACTTTACTAAGGAGAGCATGGACTCTTACAGGGTTCGGTCAGAGGGTTCTAGAACTTGGGTGGAGTTAGGGGCAGAATGCGACACAAAAGGAAAAGGGAAGGAGGGTTTATAACTTATAAGGAAGAACTGGGGGGGGCTTAGCCTTATAGGGTGGTGCTGCATTGCCCCATTGGCTAGCCAGTGAGGTTTTAGGGGTACTGTAACAGGGGTGTCCATAACCGATCAGAACATTTGGGCATACAGAAGTAATAGAAGGGTAATAACTACCTATCTAATACACCTTTTATCCTAACTATAACACTTGAACAGTATGAAAACTTGCAAGAACAGCAGCTCTGTGGCAAAGGGTATATAGCTGGTGGTTGTGGCAGTCTCTAGTTGGCAACAGACAGTTTTATCCATTGGTAAAGATTATTCTCTCAGCAGTCCCTGACAGGTGTCTCTCCCGACATGCAAGGATTTTTGTTGTGTGGGAATATCATTATAGAAAACCAAAAGCTGACTAAAGCTCTGCAGAATCTTTGAATGAACCTAACAGTAAGCTATTATATAAAGCAAACCAAGTATAATTTTCAACTGGCTGAACCACATGCAAAAAACCAGAAGGAAGGCAGAAGAGAAACAAATTTGAATGGAGGACATGAAGTCAATGAAGAAAATTGAGGGTTTTGACAAAGAAGCCAAGATACCATTACAATAAAAATGTCACTATAAACCATAACAAGTTGCATATAGCTCTTCAGATTATCATGTCTCCCATTGGATTACTGAAGCAGCATTCTTAGCGTCAAAAGAATTTATTCAGGACATGATGTGGTCCACTGAGTTCAAGTAGAAAAATTTTTCAGACCTGTTGCTGTAAATTTTAACGGGAAATAAAAGCAGTAGACCTGTCTGGATTAGAGGATAAATTACATATAGAAGTCTGCTAATATGTTTGGAAAACATAGGACTAAATTTTTTTTAAATAAAGGATGAACAAAATGTAGGCAATATGTCCTGCAAGGATGTTCTGAAATGTGCTTTGAATGCCAAACCCCTGCTCTGTTTGGCAATTACTTATTTAATAAGAAATAATTAACAATAAATGAACACAAAATGTGTGATACTGGAGTTGTTTGTGAATTGTAGCTCCCCAGTGGCATTTTAGCATGAGAAAGTTTCTCATAACAGTAATCAGCTACATCATTTAGTAGCATTTCTAGACTGTGGCTCTTCAATAAATAACATTTGGATTAAAATTCTTTTGTATTGACGACTCACACAAGCCTACAAAAACTGTATACTATGAGTCCTTCATTAGCACACTTGCTTCAAGTAGAGCCAGCCTCTCCTGGCTCGCTTTGTCCTTTTCACCCCCAAAGTACAGAATTAAAAGAAGATATTTTTTCCAGGGTTTCCTGCAAAAAAAACCAAAACTATCAATCCATTAGTCTTGGACCTAAACTAATGTCATAATCTGCCAGATAATTCTATACAACTTTATAATCACTGCTGTAATTAGTGATGTTTTCTTTTGTCTACTGTGCAGTTCAATTATCACACACTGCAAAAGAAATAATCCACTTTCACTTGCAAGGCATGTCATTTTTACACTTGATTAAACTTCTGGGTAATGTGAAAATTATCCTTTAGTTTCTAGTTTCTGTGTTATGGATAGGTTTTTAGTGGAGAAGGATGTTTGCTGTTTTTAAATAAACCCTTGATAAAAGGTGTTTATTTTGCATTTTCAGAAAAGTATCATGAACTAAAACAATGAATATATAAAGAGAGAGGCCAATTCAAGAAATAAACTGTGTGACAGCAGCATACTGATAGGCAGGCCTTTTGAGATACTAAGAAAAGTTTTGATTCTGCATCTAAAGATAAATATTTATATTTATGATAAATGTATGCCTAATTCACCATGGGATATATTTTTCCAAGTACAAAGAGTTGTTCCTTCAGTTCACAGATTTTAGGCTTTAATTCAGCATGATGTAATGAGTAATTCCATTTACATGTTCTGAGATAACAAAAATTTTCTCCTACACAGTGTGGAGCAGAATTACTGAAACTATTTGTAATAGCATAGAGGTCTTCCATACCATTTATTTGGCTAATATCCTTTGAGATATGGCTGACATAAAAAAAAATGCTAGAACAAGAATTGTTTTTAAGTTAACAAATGTTGCTCTTCCCAAATACCACTCATTTCACAAAACGCACTGAGAGATATTAGAAGGTAAAATAAATAAATCAATAAATCAAGGTCTTTGGCTTTTTATCAAGAGTTCAGTAGAAGTTATATTCTTTAAAGTTTCTAATTTTCAACAGTTTTGAGATTCACAATTCTGAAGTGATATCATATAGAAGCCATTATAGAAGCACACATATATTGAAGTATAACATATTGTGTTACATTTGTTATATAAGCATATATATATTTGTTTGCTTTCTCTGAATAATGTTATTGCAGTATTATAGATCTGAATTATTTTTCTGCCAGAGTAATGATGTGACTTTTAATAGTAAGGTTTTATTTAAACACTTGTGCATTTATATAGCCACTTTATTTAAGTTCCTCCTGCAGTAAGTATTTAACACTAGAAAGAGCATTCAAAAGGGAAAAAGGTTATCTATTCTTGTTAGGAAAACCTAGTCTGCTGCAGGCAATTTTTTGTAACATTTACAAAATTTACATTTACAGACATTTTGCTAGTTTAGAAGAAGAAAACATATCTGACTATTTAACCAATGACCCAGCCACTCTGGTTACATGTCTTCTAAAACTTTCAAAAACTTGTTATAATTTTTGTTTGTCACCCATCCCAAAGCCTAAAGCAATTGTGATTAAGGAAGTCTTGTGGCTTATACTGAATTTAAAATAAAGTTAAAATCTAGAAATCAGTGACAGAAAGAGCTGTTGAAAGGTAAATGGTTTAGAATAATGAGCACATATTTCTGTTTCATAATTACTGTACTTCCCTCAAAAGGTTATTGTGCAAAGGTAATTGTACTGGAGAGTTTCAAAGATGTGCTTTACTTCCACAGCTACTGTGTTTTTAAAAGTGTAGTGCTGATTATATTAACTTTATTACAAGGAGATGAAGGTATATTTTGTAAAGTATTATATATTCCAGCAACTGATCTAGGAAGAGATTCATCGGGATCTTTCAATGGAAAGGCTGAAAGAATGGATTTGGAAGTGTTTATTGGGACTATACTGTGTGGGTGCCACTTGCCTAAATAAGCCATAATTTTTTACTTGGAACCCTACTGAGCCTTGCTTATGAGTCTTGTGTATAAGCAGCAGCACCTTCAGATGAGTGCCTGTAGGCCCTGGACTTGCAGCCTCAAGAGTTATGATCTCACCGGCATGATCCAGCTGTGGAAGCTTCTCTTCTACTGCCTTCTACTGCAGCATCAAATAAGTACTGAAATGGTCTAAGTCAATCCATATAACTGAGGCTTTTCAAATCTGCCTGGAAAGGTGCAGATTTAGGGATGCTCCTTTTTTTGACCTGTGAGTGAAATAGGACACAAACCATACTTAAGATTAGGCTCAGGTTGAGGTTAATAATGCCCTGCAGAGACATTAATAGTCTTTGTATACACCAGGGGACCTGACAGCTCTTCTGAATTCTCAGATCTGGATGTTCACCTTTGCTTTTTCTGGTACTCTGGTGGCTCAAGACCCATGCTGGTCTCTACCTCCAATCCATTACCCTTCACTGTCATGAGGATTTCAGGTTCTGATTTTCTCAGGACACTAAAAATAAGTGTCTGGAGAAACAGGAGCTGTGGCAAGATTTAAACAGATGCATAATGTGAAGCCTAAGCAACCCATTGCCTTGTATCCCAATGCTCTCCAATAACTAGGTTCAGATTAGCAGTAGTGTCCTTGCACTGTAGTAAACTCAAGCAAACACAAGCAAGCTCTCACTTTTAAAAGAGCCATTGGTCTCTTTGGTATCATCCAAAGCTAACAGTTTAGATGCACTGGGAGCAAGTAGCATTTAAGCATTGCTGACATTCACCTTCAGATATTCTCCTGAGTTGTGTCAAATTCTGATTTCCCCAATCAATATGTACAAATCCAGGGACCATATTTTCTTTACAATAGATTGAGGAGAATATTTTAACTATTGTAAAAAGAGGGGATGCTGTTCTTCTAGACATAGCTTTAACTGTCCTTGTAGTGGCTTGTTTCCTGTTAGATAAGGTTGCTTTGTCAGTTGATCTTGGATGCAAATGTAGATTGTCACAATCTTCGCTGCAAGTGACTGGCCAAAGGAATGGAGCACCACAGAGCCCTGCATCAACATCAAAGGGGTAGGAGGAGCCCAGTCACCGCTCCAAAGTGTCTTCACATTGCTAATAGAAGGACTAGAAGGTAAAACAGCTTCTGCAAAGCCATATGTCCTTAATATCCCAATGACCCTTTGGGGGAGAGACATTATAGGACAATGGGGCATCCACTTAACTACTTCAAATTTACTGTAATGGCCACTGACAGATTGCAGTCTCCTGCCCTGACATGGCTTTCTGATAAGCCAATATGGGTTTCCCAGTGGCCCATAAAGGGAGAAAAATTGCAGCAAATAAACCTGCTAGTAAATGAACAACTAGCAAAAGGACGTATTGAACTAACAGACAGCCCTTGGAATTTCCCCATTTTCACAGTACAAAAGACTAATAGGAAATGGAGATTGCTGCAGGACTTAAGAGAACTTAGTAAGATAATAGAACCAATGGGAGGAATTCAGGCAGGACTACCATCACCAGCAATGATACCCTCAGAGTGGCCTACTGTTGTTATTCACATAAAAGACTGTTTCTTTAACATTTCATTAAACCCCAAAGATTCTCACAGATTTGCATTCACAGTACCTTCAATCAACACAGAAGAACCATATCATCAGTACCACTGGACTGTTCTGCCTCAAGGAATGAGGAACAGCCCCTCCATCTGCCAAAGAGTCATTGTAGACATGCTGTCACCAATTCATCAACAGTTTCCAGACACCATCCTGTACCACTTTATGGATGACATCCTGCTAGCAGCAGAATCCAAGGAGCAACTCACCCAAGTATATTTGTCTGTAAAAGCTGCACTAGTGACGCATGGCCTTGAAATCACACCAGGAAAAGAACAAATGACTGCATCCCGGCTGGGGATGCTTAAGCCTCGTTGGATGGTGTATTGGTAGTGCTGAGGTCACAGCGGTATGCGTTTAGCCTCCAGGTTAGGTTTTCAGTCCATGNTTAGGCTTTCAGTCCATGAACCTAGGAGAAAGGTGTGCTCCTTGCTCCCCCCAGCCACGTGGACCACGAGCCCTGGGCAGAGGACACAGAGACCACACAGCTTGGGGAGGGTGCAAACAGAGAGCCTTTATTTGGACAGACAGGGTTTTTTATAGACCTTGGAGGGAGTTCAACTCCTCCAATGAGGGGAAAGGGGGGATGTCTGGCTGTAGGCCAATGGGGATGACGGAATTTACATTCAGGTGGGGAAGGGTTTCAGGTAACAAGGTGGACTCCACCCCTCTGCTCACAGTGGAGGGTCTTGGGAAGACACAGAGGATTCTGGGGGGGAAGGAAACACATGGAGAAGGCAAAAGCATGTCAAACAACATTAAACACTTCAGTGGTCAAAACACTATCAGTGACATTGTGAATCCATTCCTACATGACTGTGCCATGGAAATACCTTGGGTTTCAAATTAATAACACTACTATTCGACCTCTGACTGTTGCTTTACCCACTGAAATCCACACCTTAAATGACTTGCAGTCATTGCTAGGTTTAATAAATTGGGTCAGGCCTGTGGTGGGGATAACCACAGATGCCATGAATCCACTGTTTTAACTTCTGAAAGGAGAGGCAGATCTGGGTCAGTGTTAGAAGAGATAAATCAGAGACTGAGTGCATGCCAGAGTAAATAAAAGGTGTATGGGCTACCTGTTGTTCTAGTAATGTTTAAAGGGCTCAGACAACTGTATGCTGTAATAGGTCAGGTAGATATGAAGGGCAAAGATTTTCTGTTACGGGAATGGATTCTCTTAAGCTTCCAGTTTTCCAAATCCATCACTACATACCCTGAGATGCTTTCCAAGTCTGCCACAAAGGCAGGTTGAGGCTTTGGAAGCTCTTGGGAAAAGATTCAGATGTTATATATGTTCCTTTGTCTAATGTTCAACTAACCCAATTGCAAATTCATAGTTTTGATTTTCAGCTAGCCATTGCTGACTACAGAGGTCAATTTTCTCTTCACATTCCATCTATTCCTTCTTTACAGCTGTTAGCACTGACTCAACCAGAACTAACCTCTAATTATTCACGTGCTCCACTGACAGGTGCTAGAACTATTTTCACAGATGGTTCTGGAAAAACATCTAATGCAGTAGTTACCTGGTTTAAAGCAGGAAAGTGGGTATTTGACACACACAAGGTAAGAGGTTCCTCACAGATTGATGAGCTCTCTGCAGTCATAGGTGCATTTCAGCTATTTCCTGAACCCTTAAACACTGTCTCTGATTCGGCCTATGTTGTTGGAGTAGTCCAGAGGATTGAAAATTCATACATAAAAGATATCTCCAAATTACAATTGGCTCATATGTTCAAATCATTGCTTTATGAAATTAGGCACCGCAAACACAAATTTCACGTAATTCATATTCGATCTCACACTTCTCTTCCAGGACCCATCACAGCAGGGAATCATGTAGCAGATCAAATAGCTAATACAGACCACCTTGTACAAGCTGCAGTAGTTCCAAACAATTTTGAAAAGGCACAGGGTTTTGACCATGGGGACTGGCTCCTCACAGCCTCTGGACCAGGGCTGGTGCTGGATAACCCCTGTGCTGGACATGGCACAGATCACATGAGTGTCCTTTCAGGCTGGAGTGGTGAAGAGAGAAGCAGCTTTATTCAAAGTAACAAGATTTTATATACCCATCAGGGCATGGGGGTGGCTAGGGAACCCAGTTAGCCAATGGGGAAAGGGAAGGGTCACATTCAGGTAGGCCCCCAGGGAGTGGGAAAGGACAGAGGATACATTCAGTGGGGGTTAATGCAGGGGTGGGGCTGGCAGGCCAGTCCAGCCCAGGTAACAGTTTCCCTTGGTGGGTGTACATATTAAAGGAGAACACATACAAATAACACGATTTCTAAAAAGTCNTTCCTACACTAAGCATTCCTTGTTTTAACTATCTGAAATATGCCGCTTGATTTTGCTTTTGTTGCTACAACTAGTTTGTCTTTTTAAACAATATATAATTTTTAACTCAAACTGAAATTATTCCTGACCAAAAAAAAAAAAAAAAAAAGACACTTCCTTTTGAACTTCTCACCAATCTGTTCCTGAAGGTGTTTAGGTGTTTCAAAGTTTATATAAAAGTCAACAAACTTATCTTGTAATCTTAAAAACTTATATTGCAATAGGAAGAGAGAAGTATAACATTTTCTTTGCTTTTACTTTCAGTGTACATTATCCCTTACTTGAGTACATGATTAATAGCACTTAGCAAAAACATTACAAATCACAGTGATTTTTATGAATTTTAGTAGACATGATTTTCCATTCAATATTTTTAACATTTTTTACTATTCTTTTTTTTTTTTTTTTTAAATTAGAAATACCAATTTCATCCCCTCAATCAATAGACTTGAATTTCAAGTGACCAGTGATGTAATGTGGATAGTATATGGTAATCACAATTAGTAATTAAGTAATTGATTGCACAGTGATATTATAGATTAGAAGCTGTTTGGGCAAATATGATGACCTGGATTCTCCTATTACTTTAAGCATGCTACAGTTGAGGTATCTATACCTATTTCCTTTTATAGCTGGTGAGAGAAAAACAGAGGTTTAGATTACAGTACAACCATTCTGACTTAGACATCTAACTCTAGACAGTGCTTTGAACTGCTTTTTAGAAGCATTTATTTCTCCTGGATGATTCACTGTATCTTGCACACTTCTGCATGTAATCAGCTGAATTTCACTCCTAGGTATTCCTCAAGCAGTGCCTCCAAAGCAAGCAGTCATCAAGTCATCAAGCTGTAAAGCAGACATCCCTGGAATAGTCACCCTTTTTCCAAGTAGTACAGTAGCATGCCTTCTCCACAGACACCCCCGTGTTGTGGGGGAGAAGCTTGTGTGACCTTATGAGGTTGTGAGCTATGCTGGTGGTGGTTTATGCCTCCGGTAGGGTCTCCCATACTAGTCAAGTCTCAACTGAAGAGTCAGACAA
>VXAU01002359.1:84723-120861 GCA_013399695.1 Formicarius rufipectus | reverse complement strand
GCTTAGCAAACCCGACACAAAGAACTTAAGGAGGGTTCCTCTCAAAATGCGAACAGATCAACAGCCCAGCTCAAGTGCTTTTACAGTAGTGTGGGCAGCATGGGTAACAAGCAAGAGGAACTTAAAACCATGGTGCAATTAGAAAAGTATGACTTAATTGCTCTCAGAGAAACATGGTGGCATGAGTTATACAACTGGAAAACTGCAGTCAAGGCCTAGAACCTTCTCAGAAGAGGCAGGCTGAGAAGGAGGGACAGTGCACTGTGCTCTGTGTCAAGAAATGGATAGACTGTATACAGCTTCCCCTGAGGAACAGCCACAAATAGGTCAACAGCCTGCCGGTGAAAGTCAAGGACAGGACCAAAAAGGGATGCCCTTGTGATGAATGTCCACCACAGGCTGCCTGATCGGGGGAGCCTGTTGACAAGACTTCTTGCTTCAGATGCAAGAAGCACTGTGCTCACAGACTCTCATTTGATGGGAATTTCAACCACGTCAATGTCTGCTGGGAAAGCAGTATAGTTGGTTGCAAGCAATCCAGGAGACTCCTGGAGTGCACTGAGGACAGCTTCCTGGTTCAGGTATTGGACACAGCAAACAGAGGAGAAGCTTTACCAGACCCTGTGCTCACCAAGCTTATTGGAGAGATTAAGACTGGAGGCAGCCTGAACCATGCCCTGGTTGAGTTACTGATGTCCAGGAATACAGGTCTGAAAAAAAGCAGAGTCAGGACTGACTGTGAACCCTAGAACACTGAAATATCAGCTTTTTAAAGAATTAGTGGAGGAGATTCCCTGGGAAACTGTTCTTAAGGACAAAGGAAATGACTTTTTGAGGACACTTAGAGCACAGAAGCTCAACAACCTCATGTGTAAGAAATCAAGCAAAACAGCATGGCTGAGCAAGGATTGGTTCTTCGAACTGAGGAGTAACAAGGAAATGCACAGATGAACCAGGCACAGATGACCTAGGAAGAATACGATTCAGCTACAGAGGGATGGGATCAGGAAAGCTAGGTCTTGGAGTGGGCTTTTGCAAGGGATGCAGAGTTTCCAGAAGGGATTCTGTAAGTATACAGCTCAGAAAAGAAAGGCCAAGGAGAGTGTACCCTCCTAACAAATGAGAAGGGAGAGCTGGTGACAATGGATATGGAGAAGGCTGAGGAACTCACAAGTTCCTGACCTCAGTCTTCACTGGCAGTCTGGCTTCCCACATCTCTCATGTTCCTGAACATTCTAAGTGGGAGTTCAGGCAGCAAAGTCTCTCCTACTGTAAGCAAAAAGCAGGTTTGAGACCACTTGAAAACTGAACAGGGACAAGTCTATGGGACCTGATGACATGGATTCCAGGGTCCTGAGGGAACTGGCTGATGTAGTTGCCAAGCCACTCATCATAACTAAGAAGTCATGGCAGTCAGACAAAGTCCCCATTGACTGGAAAAAGGAAGGCATCGCTCCTATTTCTAAAAACGAGAGAAAGGAAGACCCAGGAAACTAGTAAGCCTGATCCCAGTACCTGGGAAGATTATGAAACAGATCCTCATGGAAGCAGTGTTAAAGCAAATAAAAGAAAATTAGGTGATCTGAGACAGCCAGCACAGCTTCACAAATGGCAAACTGTGCCTGACCAATCTGGTGCCCTCTGATGGAGTGTACTATTTGGTGGATAAAGAACTTGCTGGACGAACAAAAACAGAGAGCTGCCATTAACTCTATGTCCAGATGGAGACTGATGATGACTGGTGTCCCTCTGTCTTGGGATGGTGCTCTTTAATGCCTTTATCAATTACATAAATGAAGGGACTGAGTGAACCCTCAGCAAATTTTCAGATGAGTTGTGCTGCTGACACAACAGGATGCCATTCAGAGGGACCGGGCCGTGCTTGAAAATTGGGTGCGAAAGTACCTCAAGAAGTTCAACAAGTCCAAGCGCAAGGTTCTGTATCTGGGTCAGGGGAGTCCAAGACCTGAGAAGAGTCTAGGAGCAGAAGTCATTGAGAGAAGCTCTGCAGAAGAGGACTCTGGAGTTCTTGTGGATGCAAAACTGTACATGATCCAACAGTACAAGCTTGCAGCCCAGAAGCCCCACCATATCTTGGGCTGCATCAAAAGAGGAGAGCAGGTCAAGCAAGTTGATTCTTCTCTACTCTGCCCTCATGAGACGATCTCAAGTACTGCATGCAGATATGGAGTTCTCGGTACAAGAAAGATGTGGACCTGTCAGAACAGGTCCAGAAGCGGGCCAACAAGATGATCAGGGGGCTGGAGAATCTCTCCCGTGAAGATAGTCTGAGATTTGTGGTTGTTCAGCCTGGAGAAAGCCCTGGGGAGACCACACTGTGTCCTTCCAGTACTTAAGAGAGAGCTTTTGAAAAAGAGGGAGAGTGACTTTTTACATGGGGTCATAGAAGTATGACAAGGGGCAATAGTCCTAAACTGAAAGAGGAAAGTTTTAGATGAGATGTCGGGAATAAAAATTTTTAATCCAGGGAAAGTGAGGCACTGGAAAAAGGGCCTCAAGTCCCTTAATTTCTTTCTTAGTCTGCAATTGCCAGACTATATAATTTACTATTTCAATGTCAAATCTTGTTCAGACTCACAACTGCCTTCCCTGTACTATCTCCCCAGTACATCTGCAAACACCTCTACACACAACTTCAAAGTTACACAAAACATTTCTGTGGCGGTAATGTTACCTACTACTATCAGAAAGAATGGGAAAAGCTATAGTAGAGAATAAATCTGCAAATGTCATCAACTGAGCTGTGGTAATATGGAAATAGTGTTTATGCTTATATACATACTGGAAATGTTAGCTGCATATTTACTGGTTTGGTCACTCCACTCCACTAGAAAACAGTTCTCGAACATGTTATGAGTTAGAAGTCCATAATAAAAATCTATCTCTTCCTGTTTCTCCAATTTAATTTCCATGTTCCATGTGTTATACAACCTAAAAATATTCTGCTATTATCATACTTCTTGTAAATAGACAAGTAATTAGAAAGGTCTGAAGCACTCTACAGATGGATGAAGAATTTCAATACTTTTCATGCTATGCAACTCACTGCCTTTCTATACGTCTCCATAATCCAGAATTTGCTGCCATCCCCCATTTTTATCCATTTTAAATATATGAACACACCTTTACTTGACACTACTATAACCAGAAGAAAAAAAAAAGAGCTGCAACTAGCTGGCATATATCATAAGGAAAATCTGGTACATACTGATACATTGGAGATTTCAAAGTCCACTGAAGAACATCTATATTGCAGTAAGAATCTGCTATTTTAGCACACTTTAAGTCAGTGTGTTTGGGTTTACAGCAAAAACTCACCTCCAGCAACTCATCTGCAATCTGTAACCTGCCATCTTTTCCAGCTGCTCCATTCGGATCAATTCCCACTATGAAGACACTCATCCTGGATCGGTCTTTGTTACCAGCAAGACTAAGTCCCAGACCTGTTCTTCCTTTTTCCAGCTCAATCACATGTAGCTCCCCTGGTAGATTTCCATAGCGCTGCATGATCTTTTCTAAATGTAAAAGCGTGGGCAGTAGAGGTTGGATTTACATTAGAAAGTTTCAGAAGTCACCTAGAGTCAAGATCAATGTTTGGTGGGCAGTATCTGACAGAAAAATCCCAAACTGGATGACAAAATTTTCAGTGTAAACCACATCTCTTTTTAAGCTAAGCCTTAGATGATTTATAGTAGTATCTCTAGTTTCTTGTTTTCCTTGTAACTTCAGAAAGCATTAAAACTTCTCTTAAAAGAAGACTTTTCACACATAAAAGCAATAATCTACTCTCCAGTAAGACCTCCCTGTAACAGAAACTATCACATCAATCACTGCCATTAGTTACCAGGAGTACAATGAAATTCTTCAAGTAGGCCTGTGAAACAGTGCATTTAGACCATGCAGGAAAACAGAGACTATAGTGCAATGAGGAATAAAAATATTTGTATTTTACCATGAGTATCTGACCACACACAACTAGAATGGCAACACTTAACACCAAAACCACAAAGCACATGATAAAGAAGTCCCCAACCCCATGTCTTATACAGTGCTATTTTAACACTGGAGTATTTAAAACATTATCAGAAAGGACAAACTTACTCCAGCTGTAACCAGACTCATCCTCCTTCTCCACATCTTCTGGCACTCTGGCAGAAGATGACTGTGTAACATCACAGCTCACTCCTGAAAATGCTGGAGGAGGAGGCAGAGGTAAATTACAAAGTGAAGTCTTTTCTGGTTCTACATCAGACTGACCAAATGCCTGTGGAGAATAAGAAAAATGAAGTGGCTAAGAAAATGCACATTCTACGTAAGGCAAACCAGTATACAAAAAATGTCAAAATGATAATGACTATGGCTTTGACATTTATATACCAAGCAACCAAAACTCTATATTAATAGTACACCACAGAAAGTCTGAAAGAGATCATAGACAAACACCAGGCAAGGTAAGGATAACACCACTCCAAAATGTATTTGGAAGCAAAAAGAACTCACAACAAAAGCCCAATTCAGTAAAGTTTTATGTGCCACTTGATATTTCAGAAAAAATGTCTTCTGAAGAAATTTTTTTTAATGCCATATTTGTAAAAGACTTATACCTTGTTTTATTTTTAAAAGCCATTGCATATGATTTCTTCCTAATATATGCTTTGGAAACCAAATATGAAGAAAGGGAAAGTAACAAAAAAACTGGGTGCTTTCAAAAATGCCTCCAGGAATAATAAAATAACTGGCATATTAACTAAAAGGACAATTAAAACCCAAAATGAAACAGATAACTGAAGAAATCTACAGTGACTGGACTTTTTTAGTCTTATCTACTAGTTTCCTATAAGTTTCACAGAGGAGATCAAACAAGGGAGAATACAGATTAAACCACAATAGACAATTACTTTTGGTCTTGATGTGGTCTACTCATATTCACAAAAGGTTAACAAGTACAAACACATGACTACTGCAATTTAACAGTTAAATGCCCAAATCCACCATCTGGCAAGCCTCCAAGTAATTTTCTCTGAGGAATATGGATTCTGATCAGGAATTGCACTATGTGTTTGTAAGCTGTATCATTTTGCCTTGCTTAGTATAAACATCTAAGCAAGAAACTTGCACCTGAATATCATCATTCTGAAGTTTACGCATGCCCAAGAGGCTTTGATATTTTAAGATCATCTGTTGATGTAATCAACAAAAACTTTAAATGAAAACCAAGTATTTTTTCAACACTAGAATTTTCAGGTGTGTTGCCTTAGCTTCATAGTTCTCATCGTTTCAGCTTTCACTATTTTCAACAGCAAAAGTCTGAACACTGTATTTCAGATGGTGTCACGACGCACCAAAAACACTCAGATACTTTCTTCATCAAAGGCAATAGAGAAATGAGTAACAACATATACCCTCTAAATTGAAGGTCTTGAAAAACTTAGGAAGTTACCAATTTAGTCATACAGAGATTTAAGAAAGGTCCCATTTATCAGTGAAAATGACTTTTTGAATTCTGTAATTCCAAAGACTTAAAGAAACTGCAAATGCCCTAATTCAGGTTTCTCATTTCGCTTCTGCTTGAAAAAGATTATCGTTTAATTAGGAACTTCTACTAGGAACTTAACTAAGAAGTTATTAAATGCCAAAAGTATGAGAAGTTTTAACACAACACTCTAATATTTTTTATTAAAAATACATATAAATGCTATATGATTTTTGTATCTACAGTCACCTTGTTTCATGCTTCTAAGAAAATGTCATCCTGCTGAGATGACACCTATCATTTCTAAACTGAAGTGGCAAAATTCTAGCAAAGACATTGTTACCCATCAGAACGTGAGTAGGGTAAAAACATTACCTAGTAACATTCAAAGTCAATTTTCAGAATCAAAAATTTATCTGTCCACCATAAAGAAAAGTTGGTAACATACTTCCATATCAAGAGGGGTGAAAGGGAGAGTATTTCCAGAAACACTACTTTTTCACAGTGTTTCCTAATGTTTAACTAGAAAGCTACATAATATACTGAAAACATGAGGAAATACAGTGTTGTGGTGGGCTGACCTTGGCTGAAGGCCAGCTGCTCATCAAAGCTACTCTATCACTTCACTCTTCAGCTGGACAGGGGAGAAAAAACAAGACAAAAACTACCCCATAGTTCTCTGAGCTACCATATTCTTTCTCATGCAAACTCAATACAAGTGTGAGAGCAAACCAGATCAGTAAACTTTACAGTAGTCTCTGTGTTTTAACAATTAAACTTGACAAATTAATTTTAGGGGTACTGTTTGTATATGACAGTGCCCAAGAGCAGCAAAATTTAAGAAAACGAAACAAAACAAAAAGAAAAAAATAAAAAAGGAACAAAATAATGGTGTCAAGAACTTCAGGAAGATCTGTAAGGTATGGGGGTATGGCTAAATCCTTACAGAGTAGCATTTATTAACTGCAGCCAGCACAATGTGATTGACAAAAAATGCTTCTTTCTGCACCTTTGTACACATACCCATAAATCTGAACAGTTCTGATATTTAAGTAAATGTTGAAATAAAAGCAAAAGCAAGGCTCCTTTGTAGGAAGGTTAAAAAGCATGCTATAATGCCATTTGTGTGGAGGGGAACACATCCTGCCTCCAAAACTCAACCTGACATGCATGTATGGCCAGAAGCAGAAGTTGGCCCCCACAGTTTATACACACATAAGACTTTTGCTCCCTGAATCGGGCAACATATAGAAAACCTAAAATACTGTCTCATGAAATACTTTCAGTGTGCCAGAGAACAGTATTTCATATAAAATGCAAAGCATCAGAGTGCATGAACCCATTCAGCTACCAGGGTCACTCTGATCACAGCCAAGCAAGTACTGAAAATGGCAGCAAGTCTGGAGCTTGAAGAAATGAAGGCATAGGAAGAGGAAGAAGCAGTACCCCAGAAGGTATCACAGGCCATGTACAAATGTAGAGCACATATACATTAGGACCCACTGATGGCAATCAAGACAAACCTTGAATGGTGTGGGAGCAAAAGGGTTAGTTGGGGAACAACGGAAGGTAACCCTAATTGGATTCGATACCTCCTACAGTAACAGAAAACAGCAATCCACATGTTACAGCACCTTTGGCAACACACAGTATTGCTAATGAATAACTAATTTTCAATTATGGACTGATTTCACTAATTGCAGCAACTTTATTAGCTCCATTTATAAATGGACAGAATATTTAAGGACTCTTGAGCACCCTGATTCCCCAAAGTATTTTACTACACATGAACTTTAGTTCAGCAAGAGGACAGAGATGACAAAAGGCCATTCTTATATCAATACTTAAAAAGAAATTATGCAGAAACTGCAAATTCATTATGTAGTCTTTTAAAATATGTGCAATACTTTTCAGAAATCCTTTGAAAATATAGAAAATACAAACCATCATTTATGTTACACATCTATTCCCTCTCCTCAGATACAAAACTGTAACAAGCACAAAAACATATTTCAAAAACACACATGCAATTACACACTACATGTCATATAATAGATGCTCATTGCACAAATGATGTATTTGACAATATGGGAAACAGACAGAGAGCACAATCACTTTCAAGATGTAAAACAAGCTAGAAATTATTTTGTTAAACGGGAAATGCATGCACATAAGAATTAAGCTTTTATTTATTATTGTGTTAGAGGTTAATTCTGCTCCCATTGCAAAAAACATGCAGTAAGCATAACCACAAAAAAAAGAGAGAATCTAACTTTTTTAGTATTTCCACAGATGTCAGCATCTTGTTCATAGTGTATTAAAAGAATTTTCATAAAGCAGAGGGCAAACATTTTCAGCATCATAATCCAAAAGCTGTCTTTTTTTTTTTTTTCATACAAAAAGAGAGGCATCATAGCTGGAAAGTCCTAATCACATAAAAGAAATACATTGCAGCAAAACACCTCACACTGATGAGAGAGTTACACTCGTGGACACTAACATATACCACAATGACTGATCTTGTAAATGAAAACGTGCTACTTTGGTAGCTCTGAATAGATCAGATTTAGTGGTGATGACTCGCAGAGCTGGCCATTTTTCCGCTTCTCCATAACTATCGTATGTGTTTGTATGTCTGTGTCTTTTTAATTCTCTACATAAAATTCTCACTCTCATCAGTACAGTATTTTACCCAAATTGGTATAAAAGAACTTAAATTTAGAGAGACACAAATGGCAAAGAAGCACATCTATTATGTTTGGTGAGTCAAAAACAAAGCATGTCATCATCCAACCTTGGTAGTGTTGAACTGAGAAAAATCAGCAAATGGGTTAGTGCTGCTGAAGACAGATGGTCTACAAAAAACACTGCTCTGCAGGAAAGACAGGGAAGGGTTCTAAAAGGAAAACATAATAGAAACTAAGCAAAACCAATTTTCAATTACCCCTTCTCACTCACTCAGCAAAACATATTTATGTAGTTATTTGAGCTAACCAAACAAGGTCCACTTCCTGCACTTCGTTCCAGATATGTGAAGGTGGCAAAACTGGACTTGCCCTATGTTTCTATTAGCTTTATTTAGCATAGCATAGAGGAAAAGCACTGATCCTCATATCTGCTCTAGCCCACGAAGTAGATCAAGTACAGAATTCAGCAGCAAGAAGATGAGAAAATTTCTGTGCTGTGATATTTGTAAAATTTTGTACAAGCATCTCATTGATTATTTTGTAAAAGAAAGTTTAGTAATACTAGCCATCTCTAAGCATCTTTCATATCTACTAATAACTTTCATTGAACACTTTGTATATGTGTGTATGCACCTATAATTGCCTGAATTTATACTTTAGTGAAACTAAATTCTCTAGTCTTCCATTTTAGCCATGCAAGCTACTTTCTCATTATTATTTAACACAAAAAGATCTTACACATTTAGATGAAATTAAAGGATGCTACTTGACTATTTATACTCCTTACACAGCCTTGCTACTGTGCTCTATTTTGAGATCAGAATCTGCTTAATTGAGAAGAAACAGCTCTGATTTCACATGGTTTGTTAGAAATATACTAGGTATGCATAAAAGTAATTACTACACTAGGTGCATCCATCTGGTAATTGCCTGTAAGTCTTAGGACTTTAACACTGCTGAAAAATAAGAAGCATAGTAAATGGAAAAGAATATGAAAAGCTTGCAAAACCATTTATAATGGTAACAATCCAAATGCTAAAATTTTCTTAAAGCATTTTGTTTTTCTCTAAATGTTCCTGAAAATAGTAAACACATTTATTTTCAAATATTGTGTTGCAAAAAGTAATACAGTTTGGTAAGACAACTTATGTCTTGACTGTATCTTCAGCAGTGAAAAAGCAGTGCCATGCATGAACAAGGTTTCTTCACTCAAGCCACTCTAAGTCAACAGATTATATCCCTAAGGTACAATAAGATTTTTTGTTTACACAGGCCCTTTAAAAAGATAAGTTAGTGAAAAACAATTTGTTACTGTAATGATCCTATTTAACCATTACATTTGTCATCTGCCTAAAAATTTAAAATGCTTTTTGACAGAATTTTAGGCAACTAAAGAAATCCTAGTAAAAGAGGAAATAAAAGATCAGCTACAGTCATTCAAAATCTTCACTTTTATGATGGCATAACTCCTCAAATACAAGCCCAAATTCTAATCCATGCAAGAGAATTGTATCAATATGGACTGACTACTGTGATAAAATTTGAAGCATTTGAATTTGCCTGAACAGTTCAGTTTAGCATGCGTTCTTACACAAAATAAGAAAAGCAAATGCTAAAGTAAAAGGAATTTTTACTTTTGCTGTTTTTTTAATTCAAATCAAAACCTAAAATAAGAGTGGGTTTTTTTACCTTTTTTTTAAAATCTTTTTTCAACTAACTTCTGTTCAGAATTTTATTGATGTGTGCAAGATGCTAAGGTATCAGAAACTAACTAGCATTTCATACAGCACAATGCTGTAACACTACTATGGGACCATAATTATTGTGATGTATTATTTCTTACTCAGAAAAAACTGGAGCAGTATTGATATGAAACAAAACAGTGGGTAACTCATTAGCATTAGCTTTTCAGAGTCTATTTGCATTACTTGGACTACTCTGGAATTCACTTAGGATCTCTTTAACTACTCAATAAGCAGGAATCAAAAAAAGAATTAGATTCCTTACCTACATGTCACTTGAAATTGACTACCTGGCTAAATATGCAGCAGTACCATATTAAATATAGCTATTATGTGCAGGCAGCTAGCTACTTGGGCAACTGCACATGAATGAAAGCAGGAAATTTCCTTGTAAGATCTTACTACAAAGTACAGAATCAGGTTTCAAAAGATGAAAATAGAATGCCATTTATGAAGATCACAATGTAATACACAGTAAGAGCATTTGCAGTGCTTCTGCTTACAGAGAAATGAAAGTTTGTTAATACAGTGTGGTAGTTTTTCTGTAGGCCTTCCCTAGAAACCGGGATACAAAACCAAGGAAGTATTCCATATCATTCCCTTACGTAATCAGGTGTATAAAGACAGGAGGGAGTTTCCTGTCTGCCTCTTGCTCTTTTGCTCTCCTTCTCTCTCGCTTGTCGGGTGGACACGGAGCCAGCAGTTCTCAGTGTTTAGGCCTCAGCTTATCTCTCTGAGCTCAGGCCTGGCTGAGAGCTGTTGTCNATATATATATATTCCTTTATTAATTTTGCCTTTTACTAGTTTTTTTTCCTTTTGTCAGGAGGGGGGGGGGGAGAGCTAGCCGGCACATAGCTGTGTTTGGCGGGGAGCTTAGCAAACCCGACACATACAGCCAAGAAATAACCAACAAGCTTAATAATCTGAAAATAGAAAAAAGAACTACAATTAAAAATAGCAAAGGAGCATTCTCTTTATCAAACTAAATTGTGATAAACTAAAGGCATCACTCCCATCCCAAACCAGCCTAAATATTCAGCGGGGTCAATTTTGTTCATATCACAGCAAACACAGAAGCCTTACTTTAGTAACTTGAGTATCAATAATCAACATTCAACAGAGCTTTTTCATGCAACTTTACCTTAGATGACTGATGATAAAATGGGTTAGTAGTTTTCTGCCCACAGGGAGCAGAGGCTGAAGAAGGGCTATAAAGAGACTCGGGCTGGGGAACAAGAGTTATGAGACAACTAGTAAATAAACACACAGCTTACACAGACTCTACAATGAGGAAGTTTAGTTTCTAGTGATGCAAGCAACTTATATTAAAGCTCAGTAGCTTTTGTCTGCAATGTCCATGCAACTTAGTGACGGAAAACTTCCGTGTACTTCTAGGTCCTTTCATTAATGTCCAAAGAATTTTTTAAGAGTTGCTGTACTTCTGCATGCGCTCCTCAGACACGCTGTCAATCTCTAAGAGTTGGTTTTAGTTAGACTCCTACTCTGCCCCCCAACAAATTATCTTTCTTGAGGCTTTTCAAAATAGTTTGAGGACGGTGTGCTGGAGGGTAATTCCATATCCAAATCGATTTCATTCTAAATGGAAATAATACTTAAATCAAATCTTTGTTCCTAAAGTAGCTGAGATGGCACTTTCAAGATTAAATACCCCATTCCCAAACACCACCATGTTGAACATTTGTTTAATTCATTACTATGTAATACATCTCTTTCAATATTCTTAATGCTTACCCTTGGTCTGCTTATAATGCTCTGTACCATAAAGACTACAGGATTGCCTGCCTTCCGTATGGCTTCCACAGCTTGTTCATGGCTGGCATCTCTGAGGTCAATTCCATCCACCTGTAATTGGAAGGCCTCATCTTAACAATGCAAGAAGCTTTAAGAACCATGAGTAATTTTTGAGTTTTAGTTAGGAAACTTTAAATAAATCTAAGCCCAAACCTCTGTTTCTTGTGAAAGTTTTCTACTCACTTGGCCTGAGGTGCCTCACATACAGGTTTGAGATTCCCAAGAGTACTGAAAGGACATTAAATAAGTATTCTCTTATTCTTCTGTTTTAAAAACAGGGTTTTCAACATTCTATTTCAGGGTCTGTTAATTTTTCTCACAAGTAACATAACAGAAGAGATATAATAATCTGAAGAGAGCGGTAGTGCCTGCCAAATACTGCTTCCTGTATATCCTATCTCCCAGGACTTTATGAGACTTGCAAACTGAAACTTGTTAGGTGCTGTAGAGTCTTTCGTGATATTTGTTTTTATTTGTTCTTGAAAAGCAAGATAAGACCAATTTTAGCTACTAGATACTTTCTTCAGAAGTTTTAAGTCACAGCTGAAAAGCTTTCTCTCTTCTAGAAGACACTCACAAAGGATGGTTATGGACAGTTTTTGCCTGGCTGCTTTTCTTCGTATCTTCATGTGTATTGGTCTGTGAAAGAATTTGTCTTGCTATCCACATTACAATGTTAAAGTGAGGTTAGCATCAGTAAAATATTCTCGCAATGACCACAACAAAAGCTAGAAGTTAACACAAAAAGGTTATTTGTTAGTGGGAATTCCTGCACACAAAGTTATATGATGAGGATTATCCCTACAGCATTTTAATAATCTAACTCTACCTTAAACTTAACCATCCACTGTAAATAAGAGAGCAGAAAAAGAATCTGAGAGAAATTTTAAACCTGTGCGGAACTGAACAACAACAGTAGGGCCTCTCAACTCCCAATGTCTGAAATACTGTAATGAATAGTGGAGATAAAAGCTTAAATACACCACAACAGTCACATGAACATTTTAATTTCACTCACCCATTTCAACTTCAAGTATCACTGTCAGAGACAATTGTGCTCATAAAAATCCAGTTATTCAGATAAAATGACTGTTTTTAACTTTGTGGCCATCAATCAAAACTTCCAATATGTTATACACTGAAACTGCGGTTTACAAAGGGCTATTCATATCAAGGTATTATTTCAAGATCCTTGATAGGGCTACTGCAGCAAACAGCCAAATGCAGTTTCAGTACCACTGTGTAAAGAATGCCTAATCAGACAGACAATCACCATCTCCATCATTGTCCTTGTTACATTTTTGCTGATGGACAGTCAGCCAAGGACATTCAGCAGGGTGGAGTGCAGTTCCTAAGAGCCTGATGCTGGAGACAGGATAGTATCTGTCACTGATAATCATCACAAGAAAGACCTATGTTTTTCAGTATGTTCATTCCTCAGTATCTTTAAGCAAGAAAGTAGAAGTGGCTGTGTGAGCACAGAACTGGCTAAGTAGAAGAGAAATCTAGATAAATTCCTTCCTGCAATACCAAAGGCTACCTTACATTTAGACATGGACAGTGTTGTTAATTTCTGAAGCATCAAAACCAGACTTCTTCATGTCAAGAGGAAAAAAAAAGTCAGGTCTCCCTTAATTCCTTCACAAGATGTACAAGAATTACATGATTTGAGTAAGATCTAAGAGGGAAATAAACTTTGTATTTATTTGCATGATTTGCACTGGTCATTTCTGTTGCTACCCAATAAGCAAAAGTGAAATCTGTTAGCTTCACCAAACATAAGCTTTTTTCTACACATGCTGGCTTTAAAACATGCAGATTGAACCACTGACTTCATAGAACCTTGCTCACACAGTCAGTCATCCATGCTTCAGGCCGGATATTCAACTTAACAGACAGCTGTCTGCACATAAACATCAGCAGATGGTACTACAGTCTGTATGGCTCAAGTGGTGTCAGCTGGAGCAGTTACACAGCTGTCAGCCCAGAACCACACATCCATCTCAGTGGCTCCTGAGATGCTGGGGGAATTGCAGGAAAACACATTCAGCTGGTACCTCTACAATCCGATCTCCAGTTTTCAGAGTTCCATTTTTGCCAGCCGGGCTGTCTTCCAGGATATGCTTGATAAAGATTCCTCTCATCACTTCCCCATTACTCAGGCGGCTCCCCATCCCTCGTCCTCCAACAATGCTGATCCCCAACGATTTGCTAGGCTCTCTCCAGAGTTCAACCCTGTTGTGACAAAACAAGGATCAAAGTAAATGAAAATCTGTTGTGATTTTGACAATGTCGCACACTGACGACAAATGGATTTGCAATTATTTAAAAACATTCTGAAATACCTCCTGCTTCCAAAGTTTTGTTTTCCAGTGCAAATTATCTTGACTTGCTCAGGAAGTCTGTAATTGAGTCTAACGTAGGTCACTTTATTTTGGATTCTAATATAACCATAGACTCCTTCTGTTCACCTCTTCTTTCTTTATCCCTAACAGTCAGCCTGGGATAAGTAAATTACTAAAACAATCAAGACACTGCTAGATTTAGCCCAATGGAGTAAAACTCAACATTACTCTTGCAATGCACAACATACCTATATTCAGCATTTCAGCTTTCTTACTGCTCTTAAAATGCACTATTTTTCAAAATCTTTGAATTTCAGATGACATTTTATACTGTGCAACTAGATCTGCACTTACTTTCTGGGCTGGTTCCAGTTACTGAAAGCTGCATTTTGCAGTTCACTCTCTTCTCCCTCCCCTTCTTCACGTTCTGGAAGCTCTGGGAGTTCCCTGATGATGAACAGTAACATGCAATTCATTTCTAAAGAACTCACATAAAGACTATGCTTTTCTAAAAAAAAAAATTCATATATGGAATCACCCTGACAGCATTAGAATTTGTACACAGGATTCACATAAGGAATTTTTTCAGATGTCCCTTAGAATACATATGGTATTTGGGGATTCCCTGATCACTTTTTTCTGCAACAAATTTGGTATCCACAACCACAAAATAAAACACTCTGCAATTTGGAAACAGAACCAAATCTGAGCTAAAGGTAATAATTTAGCGTTTTCAAAATGAAGTAAATAACAACAAAACAGCACTCAATAAAAGTTACTGCTTTTGGAGATGAATTTCAGAAAACCAAATACTATTAGTCACTTAGAAATGGTGGGCTGAAACTGCAATAAGTTTTTGAAACTCAAGGAAAGGATGCCATCACTCATTATTTCCAATTATGTTCTGAAAAGACCATCAATACCAAATTCTTATGTTGAAAGCACTGAGTATTTGTGGCAACACCTATATCAAATTGCATGGTACTTAAGAGAAGTTTAGGATGACAGTGAATTCAATATGCTTTTTGGGCAGATCAAACAGTCTTGTAAAAATGTTTTAAAAATTTGTTAGTCAAAGCAAAAACTGTATTCTGAACAGCTTTTTATTTTAACAGCTGCTGGTCTGAAGAAAATCATCAATTTCTCATGTTTTTTGAAACAAAACTAATCTTCAAAAAAATTCTGGAAAGAGTTACATCTGAGAGCTCTGTGTGAGAAAACCATAAGCCTTTTGACTCACCTGACAATATGTGAAGGAAAAAGTTCAAGTGGCACAGCTCCCTCTGTCTGCTGTCCCAAAGTGGCCCTGTAATCGTCTAAATTTTCTGCTGGCACATATGAAATACTGCAATAAAACGCAACACAATTAAAGTAGCATGAGAACTGCTGGTCCTTCCTTTGGTGGGTGCGAGACGTGGATATAAGGAAGCCATTCAAGACTTCACTGACTTCAAAGCACAATGCAAGTATTATCAAGAGTAAACAGCTATATGAATCCTTCGTGACTGCAACAAATATGCATTTATAGTCATATTATGTAGCTGAACAGCACTTTCTTGCACACAATAATCTTCTGTAATTAAACAGTGCTTGAACAGTAACAATCAAGCTTCAGTCAAAACAGATTCCTTGTGCAAAGACAAAGACTGAAGGATCTGTGAAGTCTGATGCACCATTACCACACTAAATAACTGTTGGAAATGTTTCTGAAAGTTGGCTTGTAGGACGTTTTGTGCTCTCCTGTGTGGTTTTGTATTTATTTTAGGTTTCTGTGCTTTTGGTAAGGAATACCCCATCGATTTGGACATAAAAGGTGTTACAGCACCTCACCTATGCCGCATGGAGCAACACCCTGCTCAACTCCTTCCTCCACCCCTTCATGCACTTCAGCCAGTGTGGGACAGTCAGATAGTCATGTTTCACCAACCAAATGACATGCAGACTCCACTCAATATTTGAAAGTCAGAAACAGAAATGGCCCAATACACTGAGGAGGGAGAAATAAAGCTAAAAAAGATTAAGACATGAAGAACGTTTCTTTAAAAACTCCCCTCTACAGCAAAAGGATAGCATGACATAAACAGGGCTACTTAGATGGCCCTTCTTTAATGATGCTCTGTCTCCTTAAAAAGAAGTATAGTTGTACAAAAAGCAGCTTAGCTATCAGACCCAGGACTGCCAGCAAGTGAGGTTAATGGAAAAATGACAGGAAAAAAAAAAAGTCTGTCTTCCTATACATCACATTGCTAAAACAAAAACATATTTCCCCACAGAAGAGATATGGGGGAAAAAAAATCCGGACCATTTCACAAGGATGCATAAGATGCTGAGGAGACTTTTTCAGCTCTGAGGTTCTCAGCTGGAGCTGTCTCCTGTCCCTCATTCCCTGATTGAAGTCCTCTGTCTCTCACACCCTCATTGCCACTGATTCCCTCTCTCATAAGTCTTCTGCTGAATACAGTAGATGGCAGCATAAATGAGCTTTTATATGACCAATGCTGCTAGTCCAAAATACTCTGCCAAAATTATAATGACCACCTTTATTAATAATCTTTTCCTGTGTCCAGGTATGTTCCCTACCTCCTCTCACACCTACTACACTTAGGTAAGTGCAATGAGGGTAATTACGGAAGTGCATAGGGTGCTGAGCAGAAGGCACTCCCCAGCTCTTCTAATGGAAATTCCTAAAACATCCATATTTCCACCACTTTTTCCTCTTCTTTAAATCTTCCCCCTGTTCTGCTTTGGCCTTTTTTTTTCCAAGGACTCAAGTGTTACTGCAAAAAGTATTTCCTTTTGAAGTGCCGGGAAGATAGCACACAGTAGAAAACAAACTCAGTAGAAAGTCACTGACTCTTATCTGCTTTTCCTGAGGGTGT
The DNA here is from genome assembly GCA_013399695.1 of Formicarius rufipectus. Lineage (NCBI taxonomy): Eukaryota > Metazoa > Chordata > Aves > Passeriformes > Formicariidae > Formicarius > Formicarius rufipectus. The sequence goes on along the minus strand of VXAU01002359.1, from coordinate 103,902 downwards.
TCTAACACTGGCAAATACTAAAGACATGTAGCAGTCACCCTGTGAAGATCCAGAAGTGAAACATTAAGAGAGAAAAGAAAATAATCACTACTACTTCTTAGCCATCTCAAACTCCAAGTGCATTGAAATACAGCAACTATATGCTCACAAACTCTCACAGGTCAAATGCTGATAGAGAAGCTACACCCTCAAAGCCCATAAGAATAGTTGCCTCTACAAAGGCTATTAGACAGGTAAGTTGCACTTCAATGTAAGAAAATGCAACATTTATTCAGTTACAGTCAACAGTTTCAACCCAATCAAACTCATCAATTTTCACCCTATAAAAATAAGTAGGAAATAATGCATTTTCCCTTGACAGACAGTTGCAGTAAAAAAAATTGCTGAACTGCAAACAATGTTTCTGCTGACTAAAAGGCTTGGACAATCTCCTTTATGCTAAACTGCAGATGTTAAAAGTATGGAAAGGAGAATGGCATACTCATAACAAGGAAATAGATAAATCCCGATTCAGCCTGGATGTACAAAACAGAGTGCAATCTCTGACAGTACAGTGTCCATTATCTATCAATGCATGTCTAGTCCTTTTGTGCAAGGAGCACATTGTAAACAATTATGTAGGGTGTCAAGGTTCAGATGAAGTAGTAGGCCTTTACCTCGTATGTCAGTATTAGAGATCAGCTAATGGGGAGGCAAACCATGTATACGCCAACTTCTGGGATACCCATCTGTTTTCCATTATATGAATTAATAACTGGTATTGTGCTAGTCCATTCAAAAGGTATGACTGGAAGGATGCTCTCAAAGAGTCTTTTACTTAGGAACATCTCCCAAAAGCAACCTTAGCTCAGTGTACAGCACAGGAGCTAAGAAGAGGTTCACTCTACCATTTCTAAAAAACACATCTAAAATTGAGCAACTGAATTACCTAATTGATTTCCATAGATGGAATAAAATTTAGACAGCCTCACAAAGAGTTGTTATTTTATGTATTTGGAAAAAATACATTATTTCTATTCTAGAGCTTAACTACCGATAAAATAGGTTAATTTAAAGCACTTGAACATTCAGTATGTTTTAAAATGTTCATTCTTATCTACATCTAAATTTCAGAAATGTTTCAGCTATGTCACGAATATAAACCAGAACACTTGCATTTTGCAAAAAAACAGCATAGAAAACTAAATTATATGGATCAAATACATGAAAAGTTATATGTGGCGTAGTTAATTTTTGTTTCTTGCTCAGGAATTCCAAAGTTTAGTTAACTGCAAAGGTTTCCCCAGTAGCTTGGTAAGGTCACAATGTATTAAAGACCTTCAATTTACATGAGGATTTCCCCCGTTAAATATGAGCAGCCATGTTTTTCCCTGTACTCATGAGCAGACAACCTCCAGTTATCAAATCCATCACTTGCTGGATTGCTACTGTAGCTCATATGGAGGTCACAGTGACATCTGAGGACATCCAGCATCATCCTGAACAGCTCAGCCTCTGACTGGGAAGATAGGGAGCCAGATAAAGTACACTGGGCAATTTTTATGGACTGCTGAACCTTGTGCTGTAAAGTGGAAATAAAAACCCGCCCCGGCACCTGAATGACTAATCTGCAAAACAGACTGGTAATTGCCTTAATATGATTACAGGGAAGACAGTAAGAGAAACAAGGGCCAGAAAACAGGGATGAAGACAGAGAAAACAGGCAACAAGTAAATGATTGCTCTACTCTTGAATTGTATTTCTTAGCTGCAAAAAAAGTTGAAGCTCAACAATTTCAAATTGTTGTTGCAGGATTTAATAATTTCCCCTATTTCACAGCTGTACAGCTTGAAAGTGTTCTGGTTTTCTTTCTTCAGTGCTAATACCACTTCTCCTACCCCAGAGATATGCGCTAGCAACTATAGCAACAACAGTGGAAACACCAATGGTTGTACATATGAAAGTATTTTGTAAACATGACACTGCATGCAATACAGAAGAACATTTATCACATGCTTGACTCAACAGCCACACAAAACCTCAAAACACCAATAAACTAAGTAACAAAGTACGGAAAATGTTCAGGACAAATTGCTCTAATTTACATTTAAGATCTACTTTGAACCTTTTCATACATGAAGGAAGTAAAATGTAAGTGCCACAGAAAATACAATACTGAGATTAATCCAGATATCAGCACATTGCACTCGTGCCAGTTCTATCAGTGAACCTTGTACACATACACACACATGCACACATGCTCTGAGTACATCTCAGGTGGCTGTCATAGATGAAATTCAAAAATATTAGCAACAAATTTTTTATAGAATACAAGTATTTTCATTCCAGACTTAAAAAGTATGCTCCAGTCTTCAAGTTTAAAGCCATACATATACATATATATATAAAAGTATACACACACACTTGGTCATATTCTTTTTTTAATTAAAAAAAATATATATACACATCCACATGTGTAACCACGTGTGCATGCACACACAAACATAAAAAACGAGAGAGAGAGAGTATGTACCTATATCTGGATCTATCCCTGACATTACTATTGATGTCATGAAAGCATGGAATGATTTTACAGACAAGTTGCAACATAGAGTCATAATGAGTTTCTGAATTGCCAATACTCACACATAACAGAGGGCCTGATCATCAGCAGGTGCTGGAGAAGATCTAGAATGTGAAGCATACGATGCAGCATCTTTTTACAACTGTGTTAACAAATGTCAATGTCTCATACTGAATGTGAGATGCGTACTTATGTTGTTATAAGTGTGAGCTGCCTTTTTTCACTCCTTTTTCTCTTTTTTCCAATTTCACCTCCGCTTCATCTGCATCTAACCCAGAAAGCATCTGCTCTTTATTACTGTCTATAGCAGTGATTATTAACAGACATGGAAAATGGAATTGCCATCTATGTTTTTTCTTGATCATGAATTCATCCCCACATTTCACTCAGATGAAGTCTTACCCATCCCTGTAATTACCTAACAGATGCTACAAGTAGCTGCTAATGAGCATGAAATGCTGGCTATTATTACAGAAATATAAAAGATTCTGGCAAGGTAGAGTGAGAAGTGAAACAACATGCCTTCTGGTAAGGCCACACATCTGGTTTTCCACACACAGGAAGGGGAAAAATATTAAATACGCAAGTCTGAAACTCAGATTGCTGGTTCTTGAACTACTCAAAATCAAATTTTCTTTAATAAAATTAAACAAAGCCAGCAAGAATGGTTTAGTGTTTTCTCTGCAAATACCATTTGCAAGTGTAACACAACTTTTAAATAAAATACTTCTGCTTAATCACTTTTTGGGGGCAACCAACTACCCACAAAAAGCTCAGTCTAATGGTTAAGGTATCGATATTGCAGTAAAGACAAAGAAGAATGCTATCTTGATGATCACATCTAAGTGCTAGTGTGTTCTTGTTTCCCATGGAAGACACCAAAGAGACCCAACTGAAATATTTGAAATGCTGACCCTTCTATCACAAATGTTGCAAGGTGATGCACCACATTAGTTCTGAATGGAAATACACAGATGTGCGTGTGTCTGTGTGGGTATACCTCTCAGAACACAAAGAACTAAAATGACATAATGCTCCTTGTCTCCAAATTTCTGGTTTGGGACATTACCCACATATTTGTATAACAGTATTTTTCTGGAATCCTGTGTTGCTTCTGGAATTTAAAAATCATAGAAAAGTTTGATTATGTTGAATAATTTTACAGTAAAAATATGCACTCCCAAAAATACTGTCCTTATTCTTGCAAAACTCTCTTAAAACCTACCAAAGGGTTTAGTCCTATATTTTTTTGAAATGCAGATGCTGGCTTCACCTTAAAACCTTATCATAGGAAGACAACAAGGAATAAAAAAATCAAATCTATCAATAGCCACTGCCCCTTTCTGCAAAGTTTCTCAGAATATCTGCGTCTAAGTAAGATTTTAGTATTTTCAACATATCTGCAAAAGAGTAAGACTATAAAACAAAGTTTTTAGTCAAACAGTGCAAAGCATAGCAGTTCTAAAAGAATAACTACAAATAACAAACACATCTGTATTTGATCATGATCCCTATCATAATACTCCTCACAGAAGAACTGTGCTGCAGCATTTGTGTATCTAAGCAGATCACACACAATCATACATACATACCAATTGATTTCAATCATGACAGAATTTTGGTTTGGAATCCTACAATAATAGCCAAGTACATATTTTATCAACACTGACAGTGGAGGTGCTTCAACCACCTGTTCCCAAAATTCCAGGTCTCTTCAAAGTCGAATACGTCTGCAACAGTATGGAATGAGCTGCTGTCCATTCTGAACTCACAGAAAAGAAACCCCAGCTACCTGTAACGCACTGAGACTGGACTGATCTCTTCCAAGGCCACTCTCTTCAGTAAGTAGAGGCTTCTATTACCAACAACTTCATTAATCCCATTTGCTTATCTGACCCAACCTATGTTAGCACAAATTTGAGGGCAAGAGCCACTAGATTCTGAAGATACAAACCCAGCACTTGTGTGTCTAACGCACCATCCACATCTTCAAGAACAGCTTTATTTCACGATGGTGCATGTATGCAAAGTTAACTCCACAAGCATGAGAGCTAGAAAGAGCTGTACTTTAAGGTAGAGTTAAAATTCTGCAAATTGTGTGAACTTGAGAAGAAACTGTCTTATTAACTAGATATATCAAAACCTGTATTAATCAGTGCAAGTTTAAAATAGCAGAAAGTTAGGCACAAGAGCAACAGCCTCCTTTTATGTACTAACAAAAAATTGAAAATTACTTCAGAAAACAGTGTATTTCTGCTGTTTATCACAGATGTACTGAAATGTTTTAAGCATTACTTTTCTGCATTAACATCATATATCACACTTTCTGTCTGACAGTCAAAACCAAAACCAATTACAAAGATTAAATTAAATCACTTGTGCAATGGCCAGGACAGTCCACCTTTAACAACCACAAAGACCTTGAGGAAATTATTATTTTCTTTAGAGGAGCCATACTATGAATGCAAAATTCTGACTAACCCCATTATTTCAAACTAACAAGGCAAGCAGTAACAATGATGATGGTTCACGAAAGTAGTAACTTTCCTAGAGAACATCTGAAGCCTCTCACACTGGTGATTTCATCTTTGAAATCCACAAAATGAAATCTAAAAGTGAATTATCTACCTAAAGCTGCAACTTAAAGGCAAATTTATGTGTAAAAACAAACACAAATTTCTTTTAAAATACTTTCATAAATAAGATTTCAATTATTAGTTTTTTCCAATCACAATGCATCATCTAGTTTTACCTACTTTATATCTGGTCCAATGAGTGAATGCCGCCTCAGCATAGCCCGGGCTTGTGCATTGGTTAAGTTAGTGGTTGACTCTTCATTAATGGACAGGATGCAGTCCCCCACACCAATCCGCCCATCACGACTGATTGAGCCTCCATGAATGACGCTGCGAACTATCATTCCCAAGCCATCTTTATTGGAACTTACTGTCATCCCTATAGTGAAAACATATGAAACAGTTACTGTCTTTGGGCCTCTGCTCTGGATGCCAGCCTGGGGGACAGGATAGGCATAAGTCAGTCAGCCAAGTGTATAAATGTTGCTCTTAGTCCCTGCATGTCTTCTATCCAATAGGCGACAGCAATCACAAATCACAACCACAGTATCCTTACTTTACCTTGTCATTTTACATACTAGGCTCTGCATAAAAAAATTAAGACGGTAGAAAATTCAAGCAAAAAAAAAACAAAAAGGTAATGAAATTTCTAGTTAAATTCACCGCTTTTTTGATGGGTCACAGAGTTTATACACCAAATTTCAGTTTAGCTACTGATGACTCCCTTTGGAAAGAAGGTGAAATGATTAAACAGGTAATTAGGAGCCTAGGCCCAACACAAAGACACACTTATTTTCAATAGAAAGCCTGAATCAGATCTCACAGAGATAGGTGCTGACTTCCTACTCTCCTAGGTGGGTCACAGCTTAGGCTCAGAGGAGCATTCTGACTTCTGCAACAGTCTGTGCATTGCTTATTGATACTGTCCACTATTTGAGTTATACCATAATCCCACCTGTGGCACAGCAGGACACTAGTTCCCAGTACTTACAAACACCCATTTTACCTACATTTTTTCTCACTAATGGGAAATGAGAAAGATATGCCCCTGACGCTACTTCTCCATGGGGAGCCCACAGGGACTTATTTGTGCTAGGTTTCACATGACTTTTTGACCATTCTTATATGCATGAGCTGATATTTTTGTTTTCAGGGCAGCTGGTGCTCCTGAAACAAACTCTGATAATCGTCTCAGGAAAAACTGTTCCTCACTAAGGCAGTGAAAAAGCAGCTACGAGATCAGAACCCTTGAAGTCCATCCAGCAGATTTCCACTATCTTAATGCTGTCAAGCCTGGTATTTTTCTTTGTGCACTAACATGAAAGCTCTCATTTACTAACAAGGTGAAGCCACTGCAATAAGAGCACCTTAGAGAGGAGTATCTATTGGAGGAGGCGACACTGACTAGCCTACTGTGTTGTCCTGGTTTCAAATGTAACACATCAGTCTGGCAAGCAACTGGGAGTGTAACTGTATGTCTGCAAATGGTTACCTTATTGTCCAGACTGGAAGTGGATCAAAGATGATAGATACGAGAGAAAAACCTCCAAGAATACTAACTAAAAATATTCAAACCATTTATATACAAACACGATACAGAAGACAAAGACTGAACTCTGTTCTGTAATCTTAAGACTTGGGAAACAGGCTGGTTGAACAGTTTATAAACTGTTAATCCTAGGCTATCCAGACTCAGTAACCATACAAACATCTGCCTATATATTTGTCTCCGAGGAAAAAATAAAATACTTAAACCATTATAGAATACTCTGAACCAGATATTCACTTGTGTTTTTTACAATTCTTTTCAGAAAATAAAAATCTCTTAATAGTGCTGTTTTCTCACATTCACTTGTAGTTGAGATCAGCATAGCTGCATATAGCATGAGAAGCAGCCCTGACTAGCAAGGAACTACCCAATAAGGTTCTCAGATATAGGAATACATATACGTCTCTACTTGGGCATGTGGAAGTGAAGGTCTAATGTCTGCAAGATCTGCAAATCCCATTTTTGATGACCCTTTATATTAAAATGGTGAAAGAATATGGCATTACTACTGACTGGAGATTTTTATTTAAGATTTGCCAATTAATAATGTCAGAAGTGGACAGGTGTAATTTAGACACTGGCGTATCAGACTTGCAACACATACACAAATACCACTGATTTACTGCATTGTTACTAGAAAAAGTAGAGATCAACTGCGTATCATCTGCTCCTCAGATTAGTAACATTACCATACTGAGCATATCACAGATGCTGTCCGGGGGTGGATACCCCATTGTTTACACTCACATGCTCCTTCCAAAAACCATCTCGTGACAGATCTGCTCATATAGGTTACTCTATTAGATCTGAATTCATACAACTCTGAAACAGAGCAATCTCCACCAGAACACAGCTGTGTGCACAGAAAACTAAGGAAACAGCTGAAATGTGGTTTGAAATTATGAACCTACCTTTGCTTTTCAGTTAAAACAGTAACAAACATGCATTACTGAGGGTAGTGTAGTAGCACTTTAAAAGCCATCACACACACGTACTCACAAACCCCGCCCTGTGTCTATGCTGACATCATCCCTACAAATCTGCAAGGCTGATGTCATGCTTGGGACAGCTATAGTTTCAGGTTTCAAAGTACAAATGCCACTGGCAAGCTGTCAAATGACTTACACAGGACAATGGCATTTCAGCTCTTCCCCATTTGGGTGCTGTCTTCTTACCTTTTGAAGAAACCAAGTCAAAATGTTAACACTCCAGCTGTGGCTGGATTTGAAGAGCTGCTGCAAACTATGGGTGACACCATTTAAAGGGAAAGAAAGAAGTGCCAGTTCCCAACTGAAGTAACTGATGCAGCTGCAGATTTCAACACCATTCACAGCTCTTGATTTAGCTCCTTTGTAAAAATGAAAGTTAAAAGCAGTACAGCCATGTGTGTAAACTGGTCACTGTGCCCAGGCTGCTTTCTAGGCCAGAGCCTACGTAGGCTGGAAGAAAAAGACTAGTCCAAATCCACAAGAAAGCAATATTCACTTCGTAGTTAGCATTTATGAGACCAGTCTTACTTTCATGTATATAATGTCTGCCAATGTGCACCCTGCTCCAAATTTGTATTTTCATGCTGTATTACACTTGACATGAAATTTGCTTTGTATGTTCACTGCACTTAAAATCCTCATACACATAAATGAAAACCTGCTCTACTGAATCAAGAGTTTATTCCAAGTAAAACTTTTTTTTTTACAAAATCCAGAAATACACTTTACACAGCCTGGCAATGAGGCCAGTAAAATTAGTAGTTACCCAAACACCTCAAACCAATGAATGGTAAACCTCAGACCTGTAGCAGGCCTTGCTACAGCTTTTTAATTTGGAGACCCTGATTTCAAAACAGAACAGTTCTCTATGCACTTTAAAGGATGTCTGTACCATGATGGTGATCTAATAATCAGAGGGCAGTTTATTGCATATGAAAGTGTCCACTGAAATACAGCATCACAGCTGTGAAAAAACAACACCCACCTCTGCATAGGAATGGAATCCTGAGTGGGCACTGTTCATAAACATGTATTCTGTGGACAGGCAATTTTAAACTGTTTGAGGAGTTACTGCCAACAACTAGCATCCACGCAAAGTCCTGCCCTACCAACTCCAGAGAGTCTGCAAGCATGTGCAGCTGGCTGCAAGAGACAGCATCAGGAACATAAACCAAAGCCAATGAAAACACCAGCCATAACTGGGAGGGACACACCACTGCCTCTCAATACAAAGCCTTTCCCACACTGGCTCAAGAAGGGTTCTGTTCTTGTTCTCCCCTCAGACTGCCAACAGCCACATCAGAGACTAGGACTGGACAATGAAAAAAATTACTGTCTGTTGTGCCTGTTTGCTCCAAAATGTGTGTCTAGTCAGTATGCTCAGGAAGCTGCAAAATTACAGATATTTAGAAACTCTGAAGTTCACTACGATACGGTAATATGAACCAAAAATACTAACTAATAAATGCACTGATCGTATGATTTTCAGAAATATTGCAGCACTTCACATACAAGTACAAATTCACAGCAAGGAAGTGAACAGCTTCTTTAGAACCTTTTGACCATCCTCAAGAAGCAAGATCATTTCATGCTTACAAACATTTGAAAGTCCAGTCTTCAGTTCTTTGGCCAAAGTGTTCTTTTACAGTATTCCTTGGCTTTATCTTGTTTTTCCACTATATCAATACAGACATTAAAAAACAATGCATTAAAATTTTTCTGTTAGTATTTAGGAAAGATTACCCTCCTTTATGGGAAAACAAATTCTCAGTGAGACTGGACACTTTTATGTCCACAGTGACAGCAAATGGATCCAGTGCCATCTTAGTCAAAAAGGGCAAGAGCAGCAAAGAATGACTATCCTGTCCGCAGTGAATGGAAAATATTTCATATTTACTCATAAAAGGAAAATAGAAAGCCATATTCCCTGACAAAGTTAAAGTAATGTTAGCTACCTTACCTAGACTTGAACTGCCTTTTGCGATAGTGATAGTCTTCTCATATATGTTTTTGACTGAATCTGGGACTGTGGAACTTCCCTCCAAAGACCCTGGGCATCTCTTTTCCATTAAAAGCAGCTGATCCTAACACAAGGGAAAACAAAATCAGTTCCGAATACTGAAATAAAACTATGACTGGTCAGACTGATCTCAACCCACACAGAAACTATGTGCACAATTTAAGACGGATTTCTTATAGAGACACTGGAAAAGTCAATCCATCAAAGATCATACCTGAGGTTTCTGTTTTGATTCAGGCACTATACCAAATCTGTCACAAAGTATGTTTTTAATCTAGGGACATCAGTTACACTCTTGAAATTAGTAGGACGAATTCAAGGGCTTCAGACTAATTCACCAGATGTCTGACAATCTGCCAGTACTAATATAACAAATCTAAGAAATTGCAACTCTTTTAAGCATTTTGTAATAAATCATTGAATGGAATAAATAAGAAACACATGTCATAGTGACTGTCATGCAAAGGAATATTATGTGTACACAGCAGTATCACAGGTCAGTTCATGAGCTGACCTGCACAGGCTTCTAAAAACACCATGATGCAAGACATTCACACAACTTCCCCTTGGTTTCCTAGACCTGTTTCCAGCTCTGCACCTCCTCCTTACACTCACGCCTCTGTAAAGGTTAACAGGGGATAAGAAAATCCCTCTGTCCTGCCCCATGGGTACGCTGTAGTTCAGCACAATCTAATGATGTGAGGTCTGAGCAGACCTTTATATATGACTTTTATATATGGTTGTCAGACTCTGAGAAACTATTATATCGACACCATAAAATGTGTTCTGTTTGGGAAAGTCTAAATTCTACAATTTTGATGTGAGATAACACATTTGATGGACAATAATAATCAAAGAACTACACATGACTGTTGGCCAGTGACAAATTCTGTAGGAAATTCTATGGTCTAATATGGCCTTTCAGTAGCTTTTTATGAATTATTATTTTTAAAAATAAAGTAATAGCTTTACTTTTCCATGGGGATCAAGCTGTGTAGTAGTAGCAAGATTTGTATTTAGTGCAACTTCTGATGCTGTCTGAGACCCAGTCCACGTTGCTCCATTTTCACTTTCATTTTGGTTGATATCCGAAACATCCAGAGGCAGAAGATCTGTTTTAGGAAAACCAGTTGCAGATTCCAGGCTACTGTCTACTATGGACTCTTGCTCTCTTAGTCTCTGATTTAGATCCATGTTGTATAGATTTACATCAGATGCATGGAAATCAGCTGCAGTATTTTCACATTCCTCTCCAACAGACTGTTCAACACAGGAGACAATGAAAAAACACCACGCATTTGTAGTACAATACATAACACAAAAGCACATTTCATGTGAAACCTTAAGCAAAAACTAATCTCACAGAATGCGAACATAACTGATCAGTAAGATCAACCTCATCTTTAGTTCCCTACAGGCATTCACTCTTCTATAAAGGGAACTTGATTTCTTAGACAATTTCTTCTGTATTAAAATACCGGAAATCAGTGAAAATATGCTACTGATGAAGGGCAGATTCTATCTTGGGTCTCTTCAATAACTCTCTATTACCTTCAGAAAACTAACAGCCACTTCACACATTCTTAAAATAGCCGTAAGTCCATTAAGTTTTTAAATTAAATTATCCAATTGTTTTTCTCAGGTCAAAGAACTTTGCAAGACCAAGGTCTTTATTTTCAACATACTTAGTAAGCAAAAAGGAATTTCAAGCAGCTTAGACAATAAAAATGCAATCTAATCATCCATTTAACTGAGAAGAAACATTTTAGATATCCTAGTTGCATAAAGGATGACAAGTAAAAACCCAGTCAAGCCTCAGCAAAAAATACACATGGAGAATTTGAAGTGGGACAACAATTAAATACAATGATGCAGTTATAGAAGCTTAGCAGTTCGTACTTATTGAAAGTCTGTCTTTTATGGCTGCACTACTCTACGTTCTCTGCATATTTGTTTATATTTTCAAGATTATGAGGCACTGCCTTTAAAATGTTTTATGGGGTTTCAATATACACAACATTCAGAAAAAATGTTCGAATATTCTCTAGCTGAGCTTTCAAAGTCAGCTATTGTAGAAACATGTAGGCCATTAAAAATTAGAAAGATACATCAGGGACTTAGAAGTTGGATTTAGAGGCTCTGTATCAGTATTAAGGGTTTTTCTGTGAAATTTAATAAAAGTAGCTGAAAACAACTACTTCTATCTGTCTTAGTTATCTGGTCCTATTAATTCTTTTATTACTTTTCCAAAAAGTTAGGGAAACATGCTTCCCAGAATCTGGAGATAGCTTGCAACATTTTGTCTCAAGGGTCTTAGAATTAGGTCTTGTCAGCTTTCATTAAGTGCATACATGCTCGCTCTGTCCCCAGACAAGAATCAAAAAGCTTTACCTGTAAATAAGTGGTTTAAGTAACAGCTGAGAAGATAAATGACCATAGCCTAAATACCACTAATCTGTATGATATAATCAATGACATAATTTCCTATTTTTTTTGAGAACAGAACATCAGTACTATAATCTCTTTAAAATATATCATAAAGTTTCAAATACAGTTGGGATACATACTTTTAAGTCTGTTTTGTATCCATTTCCAAATCAGTGAAAACAAGCTCTAGCTCATATTCAGCATTTATTTTACATGCCATACATACATAAGAGTCACAGCATATGCTCATTTTTACTTTTGTTTCACGTAAAGAAAAGCCAGTGCTCTAATTTTTGAAGAAAAACACAGTTTCAGGACTACAGCAACATGTGGCCTGAGCATTTGCATTACTTTAAGCATGCTTTTCATAACCTGTTTAAATGTGGTGCCAAATGATGTTCAGAACCTGTCAACTGCCCTGCAGCCAGAAACAGATGAAATACCTCTGCATTCCTCACAGCATCAGATAGCACCGTACTAATTTTTACTGCACTTCACGTATTCAAAATTCTTCTTTTATAAACAGGTTTTCTCATCATGTTTGTTTAGTCAAGTTACTCATAAGCAGAGACTATGTTACTTGGTGAGAACTTAATACTCACTTCATACCGGTGCACTGACATGAATACCAAAAAGTCAGGATGACAATATTTAATAAAAAACATGTAAACCAAAGCCATCTTTAAGTCAATGATGAAAATAACTTAAGACTTTCTAGAGTCTCTCAACCTGATACATAATGTAAATCAAGTCTCTATCTCATAAAATGCTCCTAAGCATGCAAAATGCATAATCTATTTAAGTAACAATTACAGACTTAAACAATGCAATCTGTCCCACTGGCACAACAGAGATGTGCTCTTCTCTGGATTAGGAGAAACCATTAGAAGATGAATTAGGCTTTCCAACTGATGCCTCATAAAGACTAAACATATTCCAGAAGGGCTAAAGGTAGTTACTGCCACTCAGGCGCAGCAGAAAAAGTCGCAAATACTTTATTCAAGTCCACTGCGAACCCAAGAAGAAATCTCAAAGATGAATAGTAGAAGAATGGAATTGGAAGGCTCTGGGTTAGCAAAATAAAACTAAAGACTGTGATGAAAAAAGGATATGAAAAACCATGGAGAGAAACAAAACAACTCTGAACAAAAAAATCAAGCCATTATGGGCATGTGACCAGAAACAAATAGCTACTGATCTTCATAATGCTCTTAAATAAATCTTCATTTATTAACTTTAAATAGAAATTATAAGCTATCAGTTTTGCTATATAGATTTAATCACAGTATCATAATAAACTTTAGTTCAAGAATACAGAAACATACTAATCATGAAGTACAAAAGCCAAACTTAGCATGAAAACTTACTTTTGCTTTCATACTAAAATTTTGTAGAACAATGCAGTCATTTTGCATTAACACTCTTTAATATGCTTTGAATAACAATTAAGTTCTTCTACGAGACTACGCACCACAGTTTTAATATTACAAACATCTTGCCACATTTTATCTGGTGAAATCATCCTTCACTAGCAAAAATTCAAGCTTTCAGCCTTTTATCTGCCTCTCAACACAAGCAGCTGTAAGACATCAGCACTACTCTAATCTGGTAACAGAGTGCATTTTGAACCAGGATGACATAAAATATTTATATCTAACAGCCTATTAATACAGCCTATTAACACTTATAATCAAAGTTTGTCATCACTAAAACCATTCTACTTTTTACCTTGGAAGTTGATAGTGGAAGAGAGAAGCTGTCATTCACTTCACTGCTACAAGCACTGTGATGCAGAGCTGTCACTGAATCCTGGAAGACGTCTCTCTCTAGAGAATACTGTGATTCAAAGGTGGACTCATCTGCTAAATCTGCCTCTCCGGAGTCCACCTAACAACAAAAGCAATTCAATCAGCCAGGCTGTTACAATCACACCACATAAGCCCCAAACACATGCACATCAGCCACTACATACTGACTGACTGACACTTTTCCTCTAGTAGTCTTTTTTAACATCTTGCGTTACATTGAAGTTACATTTGCGCAGCACCGTAGGAAGACTTTCTGCTTCAGTAACAATCTGTGTTACTACATCTTTAAAGGTTGCAAAGAATATCTGAAGTAAACCAAGACTCCAAACTAGAGAAAGTTGTGGGACTGAGGCAGTCTCACGCCTGTTAATAGAAGTACAAGGTGTTGGGAGAATTCTGCTGTACTCGCTATTGTAAATATTTGGATTTCCTTAGGGCTTCTTTTTATTTTTCCTTTTTAATTTTCTGTTACAAAACTTAGCATGGAAAAAATAATGAGCTTCACTTGGTGCCACCTGTCAGGAACATTCCCTTCACTCAACTTCTTAGGCTTTTAAAAAATATCATCTGGAAATTGCAATGCTTCACAGTACATTTAAAAAAATTACATGATTTTTTATGATTTCTAAAATATTTTACATTTGACAACAAGATTACTATGGACATTTCTACAGTTCTTCTGTTCCTCAAGAAATAGAATTTTTAAAAGAGTTTCGGACATGGACTTGGGCAGTATTTTTAAACTTGGTTTTTAAAAGAAATATAATTTTTTTCCAAGACTCACACACTTCAAATACTAGAATAAAGTTCAAAAAGGTATAATTTATGGTGCTTCATATACTACATCTTGATTATAATTTGATCTCTCCTAGCACGTTCAAGAAAGTAGTGTACGTTAACAAAAACAATCAGTGAGTTAAGAGCCATGATGTACCATGAACTCATATAAAGCAAACAAGTGTACACATCTGCAGAGATGGGACCTAACTTGTTTTTCAGCCCCTGTAGTTAATTATATTGTGAATTTATTATAGTAAATGCACAACAGAAATAGCAACAATATGCACTGATTCAACATACTGATTCCTTTTCAGGGTAAAAACGATCTTATTTTTTTATTATTTCAAATCTAAAGACTTAACAGCTAATTAAAATTGCTCCTCTGCTGTAACCTACTCTCAGTTCATTGTCTGGCAAATGCAGATCAATATTACCAAAGCTATGCTCTAAAAAATGTATTGTGAAAATTCAGCACAGATCTGTAGAACCTGAGTGCAGATCTATCTACGAAAAACAGGATCTCATAAATGCACTCTGTAACAACATCTTACTGGTTGACAGCGTATTTACTTTCATGTTTTGCACATTTAATTGAACAGCTGACAGAGTTGACAACATAACTATTATTAAGTCCTATACTTTCATTACTTTTTTCACTAGTTTAGTTTTTTTAATACGAATCACAGATGGGATTTTTTAAATAGTTTTAATATGATCTTTTTAACATCTCTTTAATTACAGGTTATTTATAGTCAATAATATGGCATTCTCATGCTTCTTCTCAATGAGTGGAGTCAGACAAATGTTATTATCCAAATACTCTACAAAGGTAACAAACTGCAGAATTAAAAAGAGGCAGTCTTGTTTAAAGGCAAGCTTGTCATTTGCAAGTGTGAAGAAACAGATGTACTGGAAACAGTAGTGTAGAGATTTTCACCCTGGAAGGATCCATTTCAAGTTTTCATTTGGTTTAGGATTTTTTTTCTAATGAACTAAGCTGCGGTGTTTAGTAGAAACTGCTTCCCTGCTCAAACCCTCAGAAAATAAGGGCCTAATAACTTCAAGATCAGACCCAGTACAAATAACCATGACAAGACACACCTGGAATACATATATACAAATACATGTATATGGTATATAGATATTCTGCGTTGGGTGTTTCGGATTTTTTTTGGGGGGGTGAGATGTTGAGGGGTCTTTTTCCACTTTTTTTTTGGAGTCCTATTTCCTGTGTCTTTTTAATCTGAGCTGTTATTGGTAACTTCTGGGCTATGAAAGGCATGGAATGCTCAGGTAAGCCGCACCATTTGTACAAGTGAACACCTTTTGACCTTGCAAATCTCATAATCTCAATTGAAGGCTGAAGGCTGAAGAATATTATTAGGAGGAAGTATTTGCAGCTTTCGAAGACAGACAGCATTCCTTATAAGGCTGGATTACATGCAAAAAGGGAGTATGAAAAACTTTTCAAGGTAGAGAAGTGATACATAGGAAAATAAGAACATGAACATTTCTCTGCATAAGGTGAGATTTCCAAAAGGATGCTCAGTGCATACAGTTGTAGATAGCCATGCACTTTCCAAATAATCAGAAAAATACCCTTTTTTCCCCCCAGCAATTAATATGTCATAGGTCACATTCACAGGTCATGCAAACACCTCTAGATGTTAATTTCTACCATGTCAGGATCGATCCCACTTATGGCAGATGAGTAATATGAGAGTCAACACTAAAAAATAGGCATAAATAGTGACAAAGCAACCCCCTTCATAACAAAATGCAAAGACTGAAGAAATCTTTGGTAAGTTGGGCCACTAACCAGAGCCAGCTCAGCATGGAAGAGGGCTGCATCAGCTGGCCCCTCCTCCTCAAGTGACTGGGCAGTGTAGAAAAAGCAGTCTTCCTTAGCAGAGACATAGCCCTCCTCGGGTGAAAGCTGCAGAAAGAATGAAGCTCTGAGTTGGAGGAGTGGCCTGGACACAGGAGGTGAATGGTGCATTCTCAGAGGAGGGGGTGGGAGTGTTTAGAAAGGCAAATGGATTCCAAAGGCAGCAAAGTTCATTTCAATCACAATTACAGTACTGAGTAGACTTTTTTTTTTTCCAGATTTACTTGCGTTGATTCACTTTCACAACTCATTTTACAATCCCAAGTAATGAAAAAGGCCTATCCAAGTACACCAAAGAGCCTAAAACTTGCTTTAAACTCATTTTAAATTTCTGCTTTTAAAACAGATATACTGAAACTGCCACCATAGCTGCATCAGAGAAAGAGCCTAACAGCAGAGGTCTTTATAATCTTACAAGCCACAGAACCATCTCATTTGTAGGCAGGAAGACTTCATCCCCTGTCTGTGTTTTACTACTGTATCTGCCAGGCAAAAGCCTCTAGAGGATAAAACATAATTCTAACTACAAACCAACAGCTTTTTCCAACATAATTTGATGGTAAATACATTTGTCCAGTACTGCAAAAAAACCCTGTGATTATCTGCAATTTTTAATTACTTGGCAAACATAATACGTGAAATATTGACATGCAAATGCTGAATGTTTACAACTGTTTGGAATAGAAACAAAACGCCCACGCATTTTCTCTTTGAGAGTGACATCATCTTAAGTACACCATTTCTGACTTGTAAGACACTTCATTACTACAGTCTCCACTATAAAATACGAATTTAACAGAGCAAGTGAAAAGTACCCTCTTACTATGAAAAGCAATCTTTCTAGAATCTTAAACAACAGCTATTCCCTTCCACTCTCTCCACAATCTACTAAGAATGAAAATTTGATATCTGCATCCACAAGGGTACAAGATTATCAATTCATGAAAAGCAAGAATGAACACCTAAGACCACACTTGGGCTTGCTTACAAATGTAGATATGGGTATCTTCCTTGTATGAATGCACTAATGCTGTTCTACTGGTTTGAATTTAGCACACCAGGGACATTAGTTCACTAGCATCCTTACTGATACACTATCTCAGTCACCATAGGTCCCATTCAACTTCCTTTTTTGACTTATCACAGATTACCTTCTAAAATCAAGCCTGTTAGAAGACTACACACCTATTACATAAACCAAGTGTGCAGTCTAAATACAAAGACTGTGCATATACTACGCCTTGAAAAGCCAAGGAATAGGTAAATTCCAGACAAACCACATAAAAACAACTTTATGTCACTATGTCACACATTGAGAGAACCACATAAAGTGTACACTGTACAAAATTATGCCTGTCAACAGGTGTGCTAAGTCCTGCAATCACTACACCAGTCACACACAAACCAGGACACACCTACATGCAAGCAGGTGTGCCACTCAGCTATACCCCAAAACACACAAAGTGTACGCAGAAGTCAAGATCAGCATGGACCAGCTTAAATGACATGAAAAGAATCCACTGAAATCCCAAATCCTTACAGGCAGTGGTTTGGCAACTCCTATTTTAACTCTTCCTGTTGGAGCTCCTTTCAGTGCTTGTACTGCTTCCTCCAAGCTGCCATTTTCCAAGCTGATATCATTGACAAACATAAGTCGATCTCCAGGAAGAAGTCTGCCATCTTGCTCAGCCACACCCCCAGGAACCAATGAGCGAATCACAATTACAGTGTTTGTCGGATCAACAGGATCCTAATTAAATAAAAGGAAGAAAAAATTAATTTTATTTATTCTTATGTCTTGAGAGCCAAATTTTTATTCAGGAACTTTTACTAACCCAAAAGGGTTGGGTTATAAAAAAAAATGGAGCTCTCCTCCAGTTGAATCCTCAGCAGGAGCAAACTCTTCTGTCCGTACTGCCCATACATTTAGACTTCCACCTATTTTTAGGTCTTTAATGTGAAAATTATTACTACTTTCTAGGTGATGTCCCATCATGTATCTCCACTATAAAATATTACTAAATGGCAGAGTGTTGTTTGTACACATCAGAAATTCATGTATTTCCTACTGCAGTGACTGTGCAGCAGACTCCATCCACCCTTACACTCAGTGGTCTTCAGATACAAGTGGGCAATGCAGACTGGGGCAAGGGTAACATGTTCATTCCAGCAGACCAAAGCACTTACTTTCGATAATTCTCTTATACTTCATGTCACCAGATCTTGCTCAACTGAGAAAGCACTTTTAAGAGGCAAGTTCTTATGCATGACTAATTAAACACTTTATGTGAGAGAAGAACATACCAATACAGCACTCTAATCAACAAGACAAAACAAAGTAGTGTTTGCTTTAAAAAAATAAAAAATACTTTGAAGGCCCTATCCGACAGTCTACTGATTTTATAAATAAGCTAGCATCAAATACTAGTAACAGGAATGTTTCTGTTTTAACAGTTATCACAGGTGCAAAACATTTGTAGGATTCTTACAGAACTACATTCACAAGGAACATCATGTTAAGACTTCCAAATCAGAGTTCACTTGGGTGCATGCACAGGGGAAAAAAAAAAAAAAAAAAA
>VXAU01002359.1:46000-84698 GCA_013399695.1 Formicarius rufipectus | reverse complement strand
AAAAAAAAACCCACAACAAAAAAACCAACCAACCAACCGAAAAAACAAAAACAAACAAAAAACTAAACAACAACAAAAAAAAATATAACAAAACAAGAAATGTAATAATGTAACAGCTTTACTGATAGAAAAAGTAAGAGAAAAGCAAACATCTACAAACAGGCATAAAGCTGTAACAAGTCTCCATGCCAAGATGTTCATCCAAAGTGGATGGACATCGATCAGGGCAACATGCAGAAATCATAGGAATTGGGAGACTGCCGAAAGCTGGTATGAGAGAGAAGTATTGAGGGAAGGACACTGAAAGGATCCTTAACACTTTATGGCAGTTAGTGCAGTAAGAAGAATGAAATGGAGCAATAAACACAAGTGGAAATATAACTAGCATTGCTGGAGATAGTGCTTGAGTCTGAAAGCTGACATCTTCCTCGCTATTTTAACAACAGATACTTACACTGTCGCTTTAGATGACACTGCATATCACCTTTTTTTTAAAAAAAAAAACTCTCTATGTGATACTCTTTTTTAGGGAAAGAAATTATGCAGATTTTTCTACAGGTCTGTCATTGAATAAAATATGAGGACCATACTAGTATGAACATAATTGTCCTTAACTGAAGTCACTGTGCACTGAACATTAATTGAAAATTTGATGGAAACAGTAAAATACAAAGATAAATCTCACTGTAAATTTACTGTTCACAGTCTTAGGTGAAGGCAGAAACTTCAGTGACCAACTGAATTTTTTATAACTGCCTTTCAAAGAAGAGAATATAGGACAAGATACAAATATTATAACATGGAAAAAAGAAGTTAAGTTTCAGAAAGCTGACTAAAGCTGTAAGATAAGACTCAAATTCATATTTGGAAAACACATTAACTAATTTAAGGAAGTTCCCACAATCTTTTAGTACTATTATGCATAAACAAAATTTGGTCGTCAAGCCTCCATTTATGTTAATGCCCAGAAGAGGGTGAAGCAAAAATATGCTTTACGGTGTTTTGACACACACTTCAAATACTCAGCTCAGCTTAGATATTTCACTGCAAAGTGTCATGGTTAACGTTAGAGAGCAGTCACTGTTTCATAAAACAGACACTTGACTACGCCTTTATCCTTCAGATTATTACATCACACGCCTCTTCACCTTTATCAGTGTGCAAATACAAAATCTTAAGGCACAGAGTAATTCTAAGCAACGCCCTGGGGGCATAATTTCCACTTGGAAATGATCTCCAGATGTAAAAGTATAAACTCCTAGGGACAAGATCCAGTAGAAACCTTGAAGAGACTGGGTCTTGCAGAACCACCACACAGCACAGCAAAAGCCTACACTGACCATCGGGAGAAATTACTTGACATCAGATTAAAAATTATCCTCTGGACAACTGGGAACAGGAACATTTGTTCTGAGTTCCTGACCAAGTACAGGCAAGAAAAGGTACTGAGCTGTTCAACAGGACACAACAAGAATCATAGCTCAGATATCCAGGAATTCTGAAGTCAAATACAAAATGAATGACATTGTTTAAGCATGTCCTGGACAAACCATAGCTAAGCAAGTGATTTCAGAATTGCAGTTCTGGATTTCAGTAAATCCTGCTTTAATCACCTAAGTCCTTTATTGGATCTTGCCATAAACGCTTCAGTGCAGGTGCAAAATACAGGGCTAAATTCCTGAATGTTCTGGCTACATCATTCATTGTTCCTGGGTCACTAGAAGATAGGTTTCTGAAGACCCTAGTATATAATGGATTATCAATTTTTCTGGACCAGTATTACCACTGTCATTAGAACCTGCCATCTTAATACAGAAAGAGAAATATGTAATCTCATTAGTGTGATGTCTACCAGTACTGATTAGTTTTACACTATTGCTTGGTTTGCATTAACATTTACCTTAAAAATACATATTTAGATTATGCTGCAAGATCCAAATAATACAAAGTATTTTGTTCTCTAATTCAAAGAAGTGCAGAAGTTACCTGATAGTCCAATATGCTAAATCCAAGCCCCATACTCCCTTTCTCCAGCTCAATGTGCTGTACGTCTGTTTCCCACATTGCCAAAGATGAGCTCTGCACCACTTCCCTATTCTGACCCTCATCAGCTGTTTCCGAAGTGGTTCCCTCTGTGTCCGAGGAGCCAATGAATCCAAGTTCTATGTGAGACTGAGAAAAACAGTACATGTTTACCAATAAAATGCAACCCTTGGGAATTTGAAGTAACAAAACTCTGTTTTCAAAAAGCAAAATCAAAACTAAGTGATGTATCGCTACAGCACAGGAAAGTGTAAGTACTTAGCAGATTTAACAAGCAAGTCTAATAAACCTAGCACAGAATTCACTTATCCTTTTAATAAAACAGCACTTCTGCAGATATATGAAATTACCCACTGGGAAAATATTTAAAAAATGGAATTTCTGTCAAACGAAAAACTTCAAAAAACTTCATTAGTGCATGCATTCAAATAAACAGAAACTATCTGTTATTAAATGGTATGTCTAAAATATGCTTTCATTGAATATAGTAATACTGACAGGAGGTAGAACACTTAATAGAAGTGCACAAGCACATACACAGACATCTATGTTCTTCACTTGTTTTCACAGAAAAGTTTAGAATATGAACTGAATTTGGTGACTTGTCCAGAACTCAGAATTAACTGTGTCTCTTTTCATACAAATGTTATTGCTTTGTGTACTACACTTTAGGCCATTCCTACATGTTTAATTCATCAGGCTGGACAGAGCTCTGCACTTACAAGTGACTTATGTATCTGACAGTAAATGGACACACAATCCTGTGCAACATAAACCTAAAAAGCAAAGTTCAAAACCAGATTAAATATATTCAAATTCTAAAGAACACACAGTTCAGTTTGCCATCTTCTTACATCTCACCCACAGAACAGAAGTACATTACTTAGATGGCCCAGCACCCCAGAATATTTCCGCCCATGACTGACCAGGATTGACATCTTCTGGTGGCCTAAAGAATTGTTGATAAACGTAATTTGCCTTTTCCTATTTGTCTGGTGTCAATTCCTAGAATATTAAAACATATTTCTAATCTTGTAGAAGAGTTCATCTGGGTTTTTTTCTTAATGAAACAGTCATTTTCAACGAGCTTTTAATGACAACATACCTTTTCCGTGAGCTGAACCTCAGATAGACTCAGACTCT
Source organism: Formicarius rufipectus (assembly GCA_013399695.1). Classification (NCBI taxonomy): domain Eukaryota; kingdom Metazoa; phylum Chordata; class Aves; order Passeriformes; family Formicariidae; genus Formicarius; species Formicarius rufipectus. The sequence goes on along the minus strand of VXAU01002359.1, from coordinate 81,512 downwards.
CTAGTACTTCCGGTTGAGTGATGAGGGGAGTGACCGGACGACAGCACACCATTGTCACCTTAATAGGCAGTTCTTTCAAGATACTGACCACATCCTTGTGGTTTTCACCAAGCAAAGAGATATCATTCACCTCAATAAATAAAGAATACATGATGCTTAAAACAACACAGAGTATTTAGAAATAAAATGAAAAAAAATGGGTAAAAAAACCAAACAGCAAACCTCAACTTACTAATCACCTTATTAAAAAAATAAAAACTTCTATGCTAATAGACACTGTCAACCCTTAATTTCTGTTCCATTCAGTGTTCAGAATCAGCACCAAGTTAAGTACTGAACTGAATGTATAGTCTTATACATTGCATGACACCACCAAACACCACATACTCTAACTCACGTTTCTTGCATTCACATAAACCAAATTCACAATTCTAAGAAACAAATTTAGAAAAACAATCAGTTGTTTAGTCATTCACTGTGTAAGGATATTCCTATTAAATCCTAATGCTTTTGCTACATATTCTTTTTTGGTGACTGTCTTGGTTTCAGCTGGGATAGACTTCATTTATTCTCAGTAGGTGGTGCAGTGTTGTGCTTTGGATTCAATATGAGAATAATGTCAATAACACACAGGTGTTTGGATTGCTGCTAAGTGCATTTATCCTACAGAAAGGACATTTTGGTGTTCCATGCTCTGTCAGTGAGGAGGTAAAAAAAAAAGAAAAAGGAGCTGCATGGTGCGTAATTGCCAGCTGAGCTTAAACCACAACAGAGAACTGGGACTGGTACTTGAAAAATCTGTTACCAGCTGAGAAATGCATGTAAGTATATGCATTCACATAAATACATGTAAGTGTACATGAAGTGACTGCTCAACCACTAACTGGTATGCAGTTAAGATATGCTACCTGAGGTTATAACCCATGAGAAGCAACTTACTGGTCAAAAACTTCATTGAATACAGACTACAAAAAAGTAGTAGTTTTTCTTACTTCCAGCAGTTCATCTCCACTGAACAACCTGCCACTCCGTCCAACTGGCCCTTCTGGTAAGATAGATCTGATGAAATGATGTCCCACTGCAGCTTCAAGGCTTATCCCTAACCCACTGCTTTCACTAAATTTGTTAACTACAGCCACCTAAAATAAGATAAAGAAACGGTTACATTTGACATATTTACAGCCATACCTGTTACTTTTTATTTCAATTTACAAACGATGAGGACAATATCAAAGAAGTGAGAAACCAGAAGTATTATCATATGTAAGGGGGGCAGTTAGGTAAAAACAGAAACTCTGACCACATACCGTTCTGCCATACCCAAGTGAAAACTGTTTATGACAACAATATATCTAATAACACATACTTCTGCAGACACTGTAGCTATAGCATATGATTTTGCACTAACTTCTAAACTCAGCCTTTTCAACTACATCTACAGTTTATGTTCTATGCATTATTTACACCATTATACAAAACCATTATTCAGTATGCAGAATGGGTACAAAGTTTCAAATTCTTGCTAATGAAGGGAGCTTTGAAATTCATGTTAAATATTTTTTTCTTTAATACACCTTTATTCTCTTGAAGCTAGGAAATAGGTGAAACCATTTCACAGGCATAGCAATCTAACTAAAGTCTAAGATTGTTTTGCCAAAATACAGAAAATATGTATCTACATTCAAAATTTATAAAAAGTAATAGAATAAGAAGTATATGAGTAATTTTTACACATGAAGGAACAAATACAATACAAACATATTTCTATCTGTACATTGTCAGTGTAATAGATGGGTATATGAAAGGGTATTTAACAACAGTGAACAAAATTCACCTACCACTATTTCATAATTCGAACCCATAATCCTCTGCCACTTCATCTTTGTAGCTGCTTCTTTGGCAGTAGGTAGCTGAAAATCTAAAAATTATATCTGAAATTACTGTGACAAAATAAAAGAACTAGTCTATAATTGATAAAGTATATGGAACATACAAGATGACACAATTCCCATGATGCCAGAACTCTCCTAAAGATGACTAAAAACCTGGCATGTTTTGTCTCACCAAGCTTGGGTTTACCCAAGGGAACACCTGCAAAATAGTATTAGATTCCAACCTTGCAAAACTAATTCTCTATTTTGAAAGACATGAAGTTCAGTCCAATAGCTTGGTGTGTGCAACTGGAAACAAAGGCCACATATTTAAACTAGTCTCAGAGTTGAGTGAATTTATTGCAGTTTTTCAAGATAACAGGCACAAGGAAAATTAAAAAGTTGCATGCATGCCCTGGGCATGTGTTAAATCAGATCATATGTCGGCTGATTGGACTGATTCAGGGAGATTGGCAAAATACTGAAAAATGTAAACTGCATACTGATACTTTCAGATAGACTGCATTTTACAGAGCGCATTCAAAGATCCAGTCTGGAGGTTTTGTATTTTCAAAACCATGAGAACAACTGTGAACGATTTTTCTGACACTGTAAGCCCTAGAGGGCAGCGACAGAATGCAGGAAGTCCTATCTTTTTTTTTTTTTTTAAATGTTAGACTTATATGTGCACATATACAACGACATAAAATTGTAATAGCTAAAGAGCAGCAATGAACTTGGAAAGGAAGGGGGACAAGTATTGATGTGAAAAATACAGTGACAGGTTAGGCAGCAAACTGTGACAACTCTTAAATTGACTGAAAGATTATCTGCAGGCTGAAAAAAATGATAAATGCTTTCTTGCTGCTCATTTCCCCCCTCATTCACATTGTTTAGCTCTATGGCAGGAAGAAATAAAAAGTAGTACTTAGATACAACAGCCAGCAAACACAGCAGTTTTAACAGGATGCTACATATGCATGGTCTGGGCTGTCCCTACAGTAAATATACAAATAAATTCTTCAGATCTGAATGTTCATCACAGGTAAAGACAAGAAACTTTATTACAAGGTTCCTGAATCCAACTGATCTTAGTAATAATATAAAATGTCTCACAGCCTTGGACAGTGTTTTAATTCTAGTCATTGCTCAGAAACATTACTAAATATAAAGTTAAATGTTGTATGGCATTCAAGTAGGACAATACTTTTCCCAAAGCAGACACCCAGCAGTATCTGAAGGAAAGATGTTAAAAAGAAATTCCTTCAGCTACCTAAGACAATGGAAAGCATGAATTATGAAAAGATACATATAACACAACTTTTCAGTTTCCTTCTTGGTCTGGAAGTGGGAAAATGTTACAAAATACACCATGTGCTGTCTCAGTCTGGAAAATAAATAATCACACAGGGCTTCTGAAATGCAGAACAATGTTTAAGAGCTCGAGAGGGACAAAAATATCCATTAGAAAATAAGAATTTCTACAAAGAGTATGGGAGAATTCAGAGAGTATTAGTGCACTAGAACTGACTGAATTTCAAACATTACTAGAGAACATAGATTTGAATTAATGCAAGCTCAGGAATTTGTGAAAGGAGGTTTATCAGAAAAGGTAGGAGCCCTGGAACTGTAGTTGTGCAGATGCAGATAGCTGAAAAGATAAAGCATATTGGAGAATGAAGAGAAAAAAACATTTTTTTTTTCTGGACTAGACAGAAACTAGACTAAGAGAGGGCTGAGAAAGTAGCAAAAGCAGAATGCTTCATACAGTATCTTTGGCACATAATCGTTTTCAGACACATATAATAGTCATGATCCTACAGCACTTATGATCAAGAATACATGATTAAATGTAAGACTACTTTGACTTTCTAGTACTACCTCAGCTACACAGCACCCAGGAGATGGAAAGACACAAAAAGCACCTGATATTTGTGTAAGCACACACAAGTGCATTTTTCACAGAAAAAAAATGCTAAACCTTGAGAACCTGTCTCCTGTTGTTCCACGTCATCTCCAATATTTACCACACTGGCACTGAATGGCAGGGATGGGGATCCTTGTTCTGTTTCGCTGCTATCTGGAAAAAAAAATGTATTCAGTTATTCATGTTGCAATATTCATCAAGCTCACAGGTATGCTTGAGGGTATCAACTCTTTCTCCCACTGCACTTCACAGTATCCATATTTGACAAATGGAATCTCGCATGGGGGCCCTGAAGAAACATCACATTTCAAAGACATGGTCTCCTGTTAATGCTTTGCCTTCTCCAGTGGGTTTTCAATTAAACACGCAAACAAAAAACCCCACAACTATCAGTACCTGCATTTCTATGACTGGAAGAAAATCTATCTAAATATAACATTCTTTAGCATTCTTGTATTGACTTCGGGGGTTTTTTTTCCCTTCATGCAATTCAGGATGCTGACACTGAAAATGAAAATGTTATAGACTTGGAGACCTGCATAATTGGTACACTCTTCACTTGTAGAAAACCTCTCCTACCACAAGGTTCTACTGTGTATGTTGTTGACTGCCAGATGTCTTGAATAGCTGTTGGTTGAAGAAACAGTAATGTGAGTATTTTGTCTGCACTTTTTTGCTAAAGGTGGGAGTGAGACAACATACAGAAGACAGTCTACTGGGTGCTTGAAAAATCTTGTGTTATGCTACAGTTGATGCATTACGACGTATTTTGACTGACATCAAACTACAACACAAGTAGATGTTTGTGTATCCAGCCTCTGTTCAGAAATCCTGTGTTCCAAGCACAGACTTTCAAGAGCTGCCAAATACACTTCCATACATGACGAGTATATAGGATTAAGCTTCACTAATCTCATGTCATCAACAGCAAAATTAATACTGGTCTTTAGCTTCTGAATATTGTACACACACATCATGAATGTCCGATAAATTACTAACAATCTCTAGATATAGGACACTCCTCTTATACCAGGAGCTTGGGACATACAAAAGTGAAAGAAGCTGAGATTTGCTTTTGCTCATTGAGGAGGGTACCTCTCTCTCTGCTTGCTTTAGAATGCAGCTTTCACTCTTGAGTATAAATAGATTTTCTGCCTTCTTTCCATTTGAAAATTTGCAGCATCAAAGTCTTGAAGCAATTCAGCCAGAAATGCAATGCAGGGCAGAACTTCCAACATTCACTTCGATAATGTAGCAAGTGATACCACTGTGTTTAAAGATTAATCAAACCACGATAGACCAAGTTCTGCTCACATATATTGCAGCTCTGCACAGTAGCTCTGCTATCAGTAATAGCGACTCAGAATAAATCTGGTCCACTTTATTTTCAATTTGCAATTGAGAAGAAAAATGTTTCAAACGAACTTCACAGCAAAGACAGTTTTAATTACCTTTGGCTGTACTACTATCCCTTGTTTGGAACAATAAGTCCTTTTCAACAGGAGTACTGAAGTCCTCCTGGGGCGGAATATGATTTTCCTGCATAAAACCTCTTCTGATCAAAGTGAGCTGAACAGTTTGTCCTGTGTGCCGCAAAACATCAACTGCTTGCTGGTTAGTAAAACCCTGAAGATTTGTTCCATCCACCTGCAGAATTAAGCAGCTTTATAAAAATAAAGTCCAGGGCAAAACAATATGGTGAGCTCTCAGCATCTGTTAGCCTGAGCACAAAGCAAGTGGAGAGGCAAGAACAAAACCTGCATGACTTTATGAAATCAGATATGCTAAGCACTTCCACCGGAGTACTCAAAGCTCGGCAACAACCAGGGTCACAGCAAATATGTAGGAAGTGCTTCAGGTACCCATGATGGTGCAGACAGGTACATCTGCCCCAAAGGGTAGGAGAGGACACAGCATGTGCTATGAAGGGCACATTTTGCAGACTGCCTGCTTGACCTCTTCAGCTATCTTTACCTCTGAGGAGAAAATACTGGGTGAATAAACCAACACAACCATGGCTAGGAGTGCTAGGGACAAAAAGGTAAGGAGAGACATACAGATCCATGGTGGTAGAAAGAACAAGAGAGCACAGTCACTCTGAGGCTGAGTAACTTCAGATACAAGGCAGTCCACTACTGAACACCATGAATTCCAATTTCCCTATCAAATACTGTAACAATGAACCAGATGTTACTACCATTTCACCATTTTAATATTTTAAAGAATAAGATTTTGGCCTCCTCTGTTTAAAACTACCTCATTATCTCACTAACTCAAGATTTTTTCCTGAAACTCAAAACTTTGGCATTGCTTAACTTCATTTCATTACCCCTAGTGCACAACACATTTTATTATTCTTCTCCCCGCAAATTTTGTAATATCCTATTAGTCTTCTATCTACCCTTAAACGTACCTCAGTGCCTTAAATTTCTGAAATATTTATAGAAATACTATATTTCTTGACTCCCATAGTTTCTTCTGTCTATCAACACGCATATTTCATCATTTTAATTCCTCCCCCATGAAGAATGAATCCCCTTGGACCCTTAGTCAGGTTGTCCTTGAAACCTCTTTCACCTGTCGTGCTCTTCCAAATAGATGGTAACTAAAACTCAGATGGAGTTATTAATTTTTATCTCTATGCTTAAGCAAACCATATTTAAAAAATATTTATTATTTTTCTCTCCGAGATCACTCAATTTCTTCTTCTGCATCCGCAGCAGAAGATGCAAATCAACTTTGCAATAATCAATTTTAGCCATTTGTATTCAGCAGATAAATCATTATAAAAAAATATACTTCCACAAACAAACAAGCATGCACATTTGGAGAGAGATCACAATTTGTTCTTACTCTTGCTGTCATACAAATTCAAGGACAGATCTGTCAGGGGCACAAAAACGCACTCCCTGTATTCATGACCTAATTTTCACCAAACAAGTAACATTTTTTGGATGCAAATACATTCTTCTCTCTCTGAGCACCTAAAATGTTAGTATCATACTTTAAAAAAAAAAAAAAATTTTGAAAATAGTTGCCCAATTTGAATCAAACTTTAAAACTTTGCACTTACTAAGCTCCTACTGATAAGATACACACACAAAATCCATATTTTTTTTAAAGTAGTTCAAGTTACACTCAGATAAGTGCAAACAGAAAGGTAATGTGATCAATACTCTGTCACAGAAGAATTCATCATTTCAACACCCATCCTAAGTATTATAAACAAGCACTATATAAGCATTTCTTTACAACTTAAAAAGCAGAGTTCTGCAGACAAGTGACCTCATTTCTTTATTTACTTACAACTATAATTTGATCTCCCACATGGATTCTGCCATCATGGTCGACAGCACTGCCTTTTGTAATGCTTTTCACAAAGATACCAGAAGGTTCTGTGATGAGGAAACACGGAAAATTAAATTAACTAATTTATCAAGAAACAATTTAAATAATGCAACAATCACCAACTAATGGCACCAGTAAAAGAGAGAAAAAAAAATCCTATCTTACTTCTAGATAGTGTATGTTTTAAATGAAATACAGATATTACTACTTTCCTAAAGGACAAGCCTGATCAATGTCAGCTTGCATTGGACCACATTTAATTCAAAATCTTACAAGGTCTAACTCACAATTCTTGCTGCAGAACAAGGAATATTCCAACTTACTGCAATCTAAATGTTGAAACCAACATCAACAAAAAAAACAGTCTCTGACTTTTACTAGATTTGGACAGAAAATTCTGCCTGAGCATACTACTGTAGTAAACTCTGCATTTTCTACATACTTAAAATAACTGCTTAAGAAAATGCACATTTGGATAGCCAAATCCAGAAAATTATAAGTGAACAGGGCTACAGCTTATGTTTGAGCCCGTTTTTAACTACATCTGTTGGTAATTGATAAAATAAGACACAAATCTAAAAGCAAAAAAAAGCCACAACCAACCAACCTCAAGAACCATTTTATATGGCTACTAGTTTTGAATCAGAAGGAAAAGTAATATATAGAAGATACATAACAAAGGGACATTTACTAAAAGAAATCTATTTCAGTAAAAACACACTTGCTTCAACAGCTCAATAAGGTGAAGATCTACGGAGTTCTTACATGCACATTTTGCACAGTATACATGAAACTGAGTAAAATAACAGCATAAACCGTAATGAAATCAGGTCTGATAGTCACAGGCCTGTAATACTGGTATCAGAAATCTTAACAGAATCTACTTTCTCTCAACAAATATTCCCATTTTATTAAATTAGTATGTTTGATGTGAAGATAATCCACTACAAAATGCATTTGAAAAGTTATTTGTCATTCATGAAAGACTGAGCCATGAACCTTTTTGTCCAGTGGTTTTATTGCTGCTTCTCTGACAGCAAAGTTGTTGTTTAACTAAAGTCATAAAATTGAATTATCTATTAGGTTCCTGAGTTAGGAATATTTTCTAATATAGTTACATTCAGCACAGTAATTTCCAATCAAAGACTGGTGATACTCAAATCAGTTAAAACATGCTTTCTGATCTACCACATGGTCTATCTTTTAGTTTGTCTTCTAAGATTCAACTGAAAGGTGCAAAAGAGTGGACTTGCACAAACTGTGACCATCCTGCCCTATGGAACAAGATTGTTAAAATTTAGTCCAGCTTTTCTAAGATGGCAAACTACAGTTTTGATTGCCACAGTCCACAGGCCAACATTTAGTATGTGCAGAAGTCACTACGGAATTCTTGATCTATTGGCAGCACTATACACATTGTTTAAAAATTAGTAACATACCTCCTAAAACTACTCAGAATGCTAATGTGTTATGTAAGAGCTATTTAAAAATGAAAATGCGATTTAAAAAGCCCAGATAGTTCTAACAAAAAAAGGCTAAACCTATTTTAAAATTGTTTTCCAAAAACATGAAAGAACAAGCTTTAGCTAAAAGTGAAGATAAAAACTGAGATAAAAATACTGAGGGGGGATTCTGTAAGAACACCAATCACTTTTATTCTATATAAATTTATTTCTTTCACAAAACAAAAACAATCTTTTTTCCTTTACAAACTTTAAGATTGTCAAGGGCTCTTTTAAGAGATGTTAAGCCAAAATAAAGTCCTTGATGCACATACACCATAGTATGCAACGGACTGTAGAGTAAAGTGCAGGAGTCAACCATTACCTGATGTTTTGTCTCCAATGTAACCAGCAATAGTTATTCCTAAACCCTGGTTGTTTTTGGTGAGTTCAACATTAAATTTCTCCCCGTCTTCACAGCTATCCATAGAAGCATCTGCCTAATAAGAAAAGAGTGTTTAGAAAGGAAGCTATTTTTCCTTTAAGGACCCAACTTTAATGCATTACCATGTAAAATTAGATGCAAATATAAAAAACTTCGCTTATACTCTTTGCTGTTCAACAGAGAAAAGAGATAGAGTGAACATTCCTCATGGTAATGTGGGGCAGATCATGCACCCTCCACTCTACTGCTTCAGGATATTAACCTTTAACCTATAAAATCATTATTTGATGACTACAATGACTAGTAAAATTTGTACAAATTGAATAATGAATTTCTTGTACAGTAAGTTACACATATATATATATGAATACACAGTTTGCTGTCTTTCTGGCACGTCCTCAGAACCAGCTTTAGATAGCTGTGTTACTAAAAAGAAATCATAACTGTATTTTATATTCTATTTGTTTAAATTTCTGTTCAATAACAATAGCTATGTTTTTTAAACTTGACAAGTTTAAACATACTAAAAGCTACAGTGAGGCAATTAAGTTCCTTGCTTTTGAAAGACTTAAAAATTGCGTTTTAGTAAGGAGCAACTACATTTCCAGCTAGGTAAATAATTACAATATCTCTTAATGTCTACTGTAACACTCTGAATTTCAGTAATAAAAAAACTGGTTGGGTAAATAATTATTAATGGTGGTAAAATACATATTAAAGTCTCATTTTAACAAGTGCTTTTGTGGTAGAAGAACAAAAACATAAAAATTAATTTCAACTTTTTAAAATTTTGGGGTTAAATTTTTTATCTTTCAGCTGTGTAGAAGAGACAGCCACTAGCCATTTCAATATCTATGTCACTACATTTATGCATATATTTAAACCAGGATCTTACAAAGTAAAAATCCATAAAAATCCTGCTATAGCCTTATTTTATTCTGTCCTTTCTGCCTGACAAGTAGCAGCTACTATTTAAGTGCCAATACAGCAACCAGGTCGATACTAATTAAAACTAGTTTGACTAGATATCAGTGTTGGGCCCAGGCCTATTTAACATCTTTACTGATGAACCAGATGAGGGGATGATGTTCACCATCAGAAATTTGCCAGATTACACCAAGTTGGGAGGGAGTGTCAACCTGCTGGAGGGTACGAGGGCTCTGCAGAGGGACCTGCTCAGACTGGAGAAATGGGCCAAATCCAACAAGCCGAACCTTAACAAGACCAAGTGTTCAGTCTTGGACTTTGGCCACAACAAGCCCATGAGGCACCACAGGCTGGGGACAGAGCGGCTGGAGAGTGCCCAGGCAGAAAGGGACCTGAGAGGTTTGGAATGACAGCAGATGAACATGAGCCACGGTGTGCCCAGGTGACCAAGGCCAATGGCATCCTGGCCTGTATCAGGAATAGTGAGGTCAGCAGGACCAGGGAAGTGGTTCTTCTCCTGTACTTGGCACTGGTGAGGTCACACCTCTTGAGTCTTGTGTCCAGTTCTGGGCCACTCAGGTTAGGAAGGGTGTTGAGTTCCTGGAGTGTCCAGAGAAAGGCAACAAGGCTGGTGAAGGGACTGGAGCAGGAGAAGGTTGTTCAGCCTGGAGAGGAGGCTCAGTGGTGACCTTATTGCTCTCTACAATTATCTGAAAGGAAGGTGAAGCCAGGTGGGAGTTGGTTTCTTCTCCCAGGCAACCAGCAATAGGACAAGAGGGCACAATCTTAAGCTGCCCCAAGGAAGATTTAGCTTAAACATTAGAAAGAAGTTCTTCACAGAAGGAATGATTGGGCATTAGAATGGGCTGCCGAGGGAGGTGGTGGAGTCATCATCACTGAAGGTGTTTAAGAGAAGACTGGACAAGGCACTTAAGGACATAGTCTAGTTGACAAGGTGGTGATTCGTCATAGATTGGACTGCATCTCAGAGGTCTTTTACAACCCAGTCAATTCTGTGATAACTTCAAAAAGACAAACACTGAAGAAATATACACAGATTTAATTATCAAATCCAGCTTTTGAGACTGATGTTTTTCAGACTAGTAGTACTAGGCCTAAACATGGTTCCCTTTATCTAAAATGCAGAAAGGTTTTATGTCTCCAAGTGCTGTAAAAACACAAAAGTACCAGTTTGTCTCTCCTCTTAGACGCTCAGAAGTCTCTGGGTTAAGATTAACTTTCTTTGCCTGATAGCCACAAAAGGGAGGATAAATATATGCATGTTTTTCCCTGACACCACTACAATTGACAGGGGCAAAAGTGTGCCAATCATGCATAAATTGTTACAGCTTTTTTTCTTCTGAAGTGACCTTTTAAAATCTAAATTTTAATGGGAAGAAAATAAAACAAAAAAAAAACCTAAGGCCTACAGTCTTTTGAGCTATAGGCTCAAAAACTATTAACTTTTCCTCCTCTCATTAATTTATTCCCCATGTTCATATTAAATGTATCTAGTCATAACCACATGTGACAAAACAGCACTATTCCTAGCTCCTGTGAAACTAGACTTTCCTACAAATATGCAGATGACAAAATCTGTAGAGGTTTTGAGTTGACAGGTCACGATAACAGATACGGCTTGTTATACGTGGCTGACAGTTGTACAGAAGTACATAGTACAATCATCAGCAGGCAAATAAGGGTAGCAGCTTTTTATAGAAAACATCTAGCAAATGAGCAATGCCAGGTCACGTAGGAAGGAAACAACATCTGTGTGCTGGTTGGCACAGGGAGGAACTGTCTGATGTAGAGCCAAAATTATATTGAAAAGGAGAGGAAAAAGATGGGTGGACACAGAGGTGCTACAGAGTCAACTATTCTATCTGAAGATAAGACTTGATGTCTTCCATTGTTTCTATATAATAATGTACTCTTTACAGGCAACCCAGAACAAGTTTTAATCAGATTACATTTATGAAAGACCTAACCCTTAACCCCAAAAGTATTGCAATATACAGTTCATTGAATTGTGGACTTCTTACATTTAAATTCTCCCAGACACTCAGAAGAGAAGATCACTACTGGGACAGAAAATCCTGACTTTTGAGAACACTCAAATACCAGTTAAAAAGAAAGGAAGTTTGTAGTAGATGTTCACAATGAATTAACTATACTCACTGTTGCTTACCTGTTTATCTAGTGTGGAGGTGGGTACTGGTGTACCTGGAGGAACTGCTGGTAAAGGTGGTTCCTCAACAGGACCTCTTGCAATTACCAGCTTCACTCTGTTTCCACACTGCCTTAGAACTTGTGCCACCTGCTCACTGCTCATTCCAGCTAGGTCTGTATCTCCAATTTTCAAGATGTGATCTCCACTACACAATCTCCCATGCTGGACAAAAAATCATGATGAAAAAAAGCTAACATCCTGCTACTTCTTCCATGTACCATACAATTAGAAAAAGACTATATAGCTTTAGTCACTTTTAAGTGACCAGATTACTTTTCTTTGGGTGCCAAGTCAATATTCTCATAATATGGAGAAGATTGCCTAATAGCACACTAATTTTACTAGGAATTTTCCCAGAAATAGCCAACAGATCCTTTTTCAAGCAGTCACCCAAGCACAGAAGATAAGGTTTGTTTGGTTATGGTTACTGCCTACTGATATTTAATAACTACATGTAGATTACAAAAACTTCAGGTATCAGTTCCAATCACACTTTCAAAAGGCATCATAGAAATGTTTATTCAGCTTTATACTTATATTTAAAAACTAGTTCTCAGGATCAACCATAACTTCTAAACAAAATTCATTCCTCTCTGTGATGCAGTTTTTTATACTGCTTTACAATGATTTACTCTTCTACTGATTTACCTCTAACTAATAAAAAAGCTTCACATGAATTTAGGCCATATTATGAGTATTAAAGAGATAGTTCCATAAAAGGAACATATCTACCTACTCAGGGAAAGCGCCTAGTGATAAATCCTGTCCATGCATCTCCAGGCCCTGCTATCAGGCCACTGTTATCAGAAGACTGACCAGTCTCTCTGCCTGATAAAACCCTGATCATTAATGCAGCCCTGGGTATTTGTCCAATAGACAAGTTTGAAATGAGCTGTGATAACCAAATTCAATTCACATGAGCCCTTCTAGGGTCATGTCTGTGTCCTGAAGCAGGCACATGAAGTCACAGGCCTGCTCCAAGCCTCAGTAAGCCCAGCAGACAGCAGCAGAGGGTCTCAGCTATTACAGCAGAGCAATTCAATCTTTGAAGTGACCCCTTACCCTTGACTATAATCAGTACACTCAAAAAATAATTAGGAGTTTAAATGCATCTGCTCTAAACATATAACAGGTTTGAAAATGTGATTTAGAGCCTAATCCAAGCTTTGTTCCAAATGAACACACACCTTTATTTAGGATAAATTTCACTACTTGTTCATTCTTTTTTTTACATTTTTGTGGATTAAAGCCACAACTATTTAGTGTGATCATAAAAGTAAAGAGTAACTTCATACCTTACAGATCGATAACAGAGAGGTAGGTAGAATTTACCTGATCAGCCACGCCTCCTGGGAGGATGGTTTTAACAATCACTCCAGTTGACTTTCCTCCCACTATCCCAAATCCCAGACCTGAGCCATCGTTCACCAACTCTACGGTCTCCACATGCTGCCAGTGAATCTAAAAGGGATAAATATAAGCTTGAAAATTATTAAAAACATAGCATATATGATCTTTATAAGTATGAAAAATCTTTCATAGTATCAAATCAAAATGTTAACGAATGTACTAGAACCTGTAAACTAAGTTCTTTATTACCTTGGATATATTTTTGATAATGGAAGGTTGGAAGAAGAGACCCTTCTAAAAATTACTATTAGGTATAAGATTACATAATATTTAAGTAATAAATTGCTAATTCCATAACAGGTGAAATTTCTCTGGTACAAAACAGAGCTGGGTAGTAGGTCAGATCTTTCAAAGACTTGTTGAATGAACTTAAGCAGCAACCTAGGGCTGCCCATCTTCATGCCTCTTTGCAGTCAGTTAACACTGCTGCTAGGAAATACCACAGGATTGTAAAATAAAATTTTCAGATAAGTGCATGTTCACATTGGCCATTACAACAAAGCACAGGTGAAAGCAAAATCCCAATTCAGTGTTTTTATGACAGAAAGTAGCACCAGGTATCCTGAGGTAGGCATTAGCAGAATTGCCTCATCTAATGAACAAAGGTTTCTGGGTTATCTGATGTCAACAGCACTATAGAATGGAGCAGCTCTGATGGTACACTTCATGTTGATAGGAGTAAAACTGCTCTGAAAGAAAGTACTAGGTTGCTCACACAGGGCAACTACTTGAAGGGACAACTGGAAGCTCATAGTGCACTTTCTCCTGAAGAACAATGCCACATAACACACTCATCTGAAACTTAAAACTGCAGCTCATGCTACAACAGGTAGGACCTTGAAATAAGCATTTATTTTGGAATAATCTGGCTATTATAAATTCAAAGTCCTGTGCTACCTATATGGAAATCCACAGTCTTAACATAAACCAGTGATGAACAAGCAAAGCCTGAAGAAAAAAGAACGGCTTCTAGTACACTCCATTTGAAAACAAAGAGACAACAAGCGCTGGGACAGGCATGCTAAAAAAACCAGAAGAAGCTGTGGCATGTTTGAAAGAAACATTTTTTCAAGCAAGGGAAGCTGTTCAGATAATACAGAAGCAATCACACAGAGCAAGAAGTATGTCACAGTAATACTGGAAGAGAGCAGGCCTCTCCTATGTGATTAGCAGGAAAGGTTCAGTCAGTCAGCTGTATTCCTGCATACAAATGAAAAGAGTAATTCTGATATATCTTCAGTAAAAGTTTTACGCTAATGATTAAAAAACCTCATTAAAACAGCTGGCTTTTACAGACTCATTGCTCTCTATACTTACAGTTATTGACTCCCTTAAAGAAAGACCACAGATAATTGAAAAGCAAAACCTACAGAAACTGAAGACATGTTGTTTCATTCCAGGACAAGGCATTACATGGGTAAGACACCAAGAATAGAAAGTACAGTTAATATCATTGTGTTTCTGAGCTATGTTGTCTACAGCTGGATATGCAAAGGAAGTCAGACAAAAGGAATTGTAGCAGAGCTGTTTTCTGGGGGGTCCTAAAGTGCATCCATACACATGGCATTTTAATAGCTCACTCATTACTTTACAGGATCCTCCATGATAACAGACAACAGGGAAACAAACAATCAAGAATCCACTTGGTAGTGGTGCAGATCAGATTGGAATGTGTCAAAAAGTTCTGCCTGCCCAAGCAGAAGACAAAGAAAGAAAAGACCCTGTTTACTCCAAATTCAAAATAAACCTTCATCAAGGAACAGCTCTACTTGCACTAGTGGATCCAGACAATTTGACAGATGGGAGGAAGGAATGCATCCAAGATGAAGACTTCCCCCCCTCCAGCAAACCTGAGTATTTTCTACTCTCTGCATGAGAAAAGGTACAACAAAGATAAAGAAAAACCTCAAGAAATATGAAAGAATGTAATACAAGTTACAAAAAAATACTATATGCAGTAAGTACACAGATGACCAGAACTGAATACATTGAATGTCTGAGGTATACTCACCGCGTCGGAATAAGCTGAAACTGTACTAGCTGCAGATGGAGACCGGGAAACTACAGGACTGATGAGCTGAGGAAAAGTGCCCCTGGCCACAACTAGTTGGACATTATCTTTTGCTTTCTGCAGGATGCTGATAGCCTGTTGATGTGTAATGGTCTGATCAAGGGCTTGTCCATTAATTGCAAGGATTTGATCTGCTTCCTTCAGCTTCCCATCTCTGTCACATCGGTGTAAATAGGGAAGGGGGATGACAAAATAAACAACAAAAAAAAAACCCAAAGAAGCGTTGCCACAGAAAATGCAGTATTTTGACAATTTTCCAGCATTTTTAATAACCTGGTCTCTATTCCCACCACTTCTTAATCCCTCCCTGAAGTTTTGCTGAAAAGAGCTGATGTGGCACCCTGGTGATTGCTTCCTTTGAAGCTAATCCCACTGTCATTCTCGCCTGGCTACTACCCTCTAGCTAACTTTCTTCTCCCTGTACCGCCATGCGAAACTAAGCATATTAATCTCAGTCACTTCCAACCATAGCCTGAGAACTTATATTTATTCTTGACTTTGAGTCCCTTGCTTAACACACCAAGTGCTCCACTTTGTTCAGTGCACTCATCCTGAATATTCATCAAACCATGGAGTGGAACACACTTTCATCAAGATGTTACAGAAACAAACTTTGTTTTGCTGAAAAACAAGGGGGGAAAAGGAAAAGAACAAAAGAAAAAAAAAAAAGGACAGGCAAAGAAAGAAACAGAACGAAAATGACGAAACAGATCCCTTTTAATCAAGGGGGGGAAAAGCCCTGAATAAATTAAAAGAAACACTTCATTTTCTAACAAAGGAAGCATTAATGGAAAACAACACACTGAGACCTTCCCTAGACCTACTCCAAAGGAAGCGTACGAAGCCCACACAGTTGAGTTACCCTCTGCTTCCTCCACCAGTTCTTTGAATCCCAAAGAGGCAAAGCTTTGAAATCAAAGGGCAGTAACTAAAACAAGGACACCTATTACAGAATTCAAGAGAAAGACTACCTAGCTTCAACCCATAGTATTACTCTTGTGAATTTGAAC
Organism: Formicarius rufipectus; assembly: GCA_013399695.1. NCBI lineage: Eukaryota > Metazoa > Chordata > Aves > Passeriformes > Formicariidae > Formicarius > Formicarius rufipectus. The sequence goes on along the minus strand of VXAU01002359.1, from coordinate 64,831 downwards.
TGTTTTTCAGAGTGCTCTTGAAGACTTATTATTGCCAGGACCTTCTCATTTATGAGCCCTGTAACAGTTGATAAATGTTTCTCTTCTAGACAATGAATTCAGTAGACATAGGTCTTATCTCTATGCAATAAAAGAAATAAAAGCAAATATCACTTGAATGGAAGGAAGGAAGGAAAAAAAAAAGTGGAATTTAGCCCGCTTAAAAAATATTGTAAAGAGATAGAGTATGCCACTTTTTCTAACTGAATTAAACTCTGTAGACCATGTTCTGGCTTCTACTAAAAGTACACTGTTCAGATCACAAATAATCTGCAGATTTCTTCCTACACAGCAAAAAATAGCACCAACATGACAGCCTCCCCACACAACACATGGAATACACCACAAAGCAGCTCTGGCAAGGATCTGGATCAGTAATTCACCTCACCAGTCCACAGTGAACCAGTGCTGTTGCCATTCACCACTGAGTTTGTCTGTTTGCTTGGGCTCTTCTTACAGCAGAAATCCATTTCTCTCAACACTACTTGTGAAATCCAAGTTTAAGTTTCAATCATATTTTCAGCAAGCTATTACTATTGCTGAGCTTCTGTAATATCAGATGAGTATCTCTGAATATCTCTGAATTAAGGTCAAGCCTTGCTTGCCTTTAAAGCTGGGTTTCCCACCTGCTTAATGGATCTTACCTAACAAATAACACTGCTAGTTATAGCTAACTGTTTTGAATAAAATTTTTCAGTGTATTCAAGGATGGAAAAATAAGCATTTCAGCTTTAAAAAGCACAACATGGAACAGTAGCCTCCTTTTTTTCCCCCTTTAGAAGGAAATACTATAAACAAACCACAGAGAAAAAACACATGCAGGTTTTAGAAATTCAGAACAGATTATATGTCACTCTGTTCCAACATCACATAAATTGTAGTGTTATTCTACACCTGCAGTGATGCTTAGAATGAGGGAAACATGCCCGTGTATCACAAAATTAACAGTAGTGACAACTAAATTGCACTGTCACATTAACACTTCATTTATTAAAATATTCCAATTGTAATCTTACCTATGTGCCACACTTCCCTCCTGGATTTCTTGCACAAATATTCCTAGTTCTCCCCTGTTTTCACTCTTGAGTCCCACAACACTGAAGCCCAGACCACCACTTACAGGTTTAATAAGTTCAATTGTCTCAACAAGACGACCCTTTTCAGTAGAAGTTAAAAAACAGTTACAAATGTTAAAAGGCTAAAAATGAACAAAGGTTAAAAATTTTGAAAAGCAAAAATAACAAACATTGTAAAACCCATGAAAATTAGATTCTAATTTGGCAGCTACAGTTGCACAAGACTACACAAGCTAGGAACTGAAAAATGCAGCAGTTCAGTTCTGATTTTTCTATCACACAGCCAAGATTTGAAAACTAAAGATTACACAACCCAGAAAAGCAACTCAGGGAACAACTAAATATACATAGTTTAGGCAGCAACTAAAGCAGGATATGTGTCTATAAAATTTTAGAGGGTACAGAACATCTTTCAAGCAAAACTCGAAAAAGGGGATGAATTTCAGAAAGGTGAAAAAAAGTAGGACTATGCCAAAGGCTCTCCAGAACAGCAACAGACTTCTCCTATCAGGCTCTAACTACAGTTTAACTAGGAAAATCCTAGAATATATTCCTGGGCACTCCCCACTCCAGGCACTCTAGGCACTGGCACACCATCTCTGCCTGCTACAGGAAAGTAGCAAGATTACACAGCAAGACTAAAAAGGAATTTTCCATTTTATTTCTAAAATAGTCGGAGAACTAGGTTTCATTAGTTATAATTACAAGAGCATGCTCTGACAAAGTATCTCCCTTATGCACAGAGTGGCAGTTCTTCAATGAACATAGAAAGATAATGGGGTGAATGCTGATCTGTGAGACACACACTGGCCAGCTAAAGACAGCAACTCAGCAGTGACAACATCATGCTCCTTATTCACGTGTTTTCTCATTTACCAACTGTTCCTCAAATTAAAATGTTACTTTTACTTTATATAGCAAGGGAGCTCTGGTTTGTCTAATAACTCAATTGCTTTTAATGAAACATACATGTATTTTAATCATCAGATAATCAGTAATCCCCATTTTGTGGTTATCATAAGACAGGTTTACCTGGGACATGTTTCTGATCAGCTGCTCAAAGTCATCACTGGAGGACTTCCCATTAATTTGAGGAGTAATAGATTTCATTGCTGCTTCTAGCACATTAGCTGGGCTGCCATTCTGCTGAGCCAACAAATATGACTCATTAAGTGGCAAGGACCTCATGCTCACACCATGGTGGAGAAGCTGAGGGAATTCATCAGTGGAATGTATGGAGGGTACAATGTTTACCTGTAAAAGATTGATGGCAACACAGATTTATAGACAGAGTAGAAACCTCCTACTTATGTAAGAACATCATAATAAGTCAATTGATTGTTAAAAGTACTTGAAATTCCGATTTTCAATTTTAAAAAGACATTTTAAGAAAAAAAATATTTATTATCAATGTAAAGTCCTGAACTACCAGCATAAAACACAGATGTTTATGAGAACAATCTAAACTTATTTTCCATCTTCCAACTAAAATTCACTTGTTCCTATCAGCATAACACCTTAAAGTATTCCATAACAGTGGTAAACAAATATGAACAAACTTTCTCTACGGTATCAGTATGAAGAAAAAAACAAACCACAATACCAAAATAAAACAACAAAACCAAAACCAAAGAAAATAAACCAAACAAATTTATCAATTATTTTACATGAAAAAAAAGTATGTGTATATAGACGAAAACAGAAAGAAACCTCAGCAGCTACGCAGAGAACAAATTCCACTGGTCAGGGCTTCTGCATCACTAAGCACTACAGCTACCAATGTGACTACCCACATGAACTAGAATTAAATACAAAATTCCTGAACAAGTCTAAAACCACCAGGTTGATTTGAAAATCAAAATGGCACCTTTGCAAAACCAGACTTGACAATACAATTCTCTTAGAACAGGAAAAAAAATAAGAAAATTCTCCATTTTGCACAGACATAGTACCTCTTTTCAAGCAAGTCTCTGCCAACTAATCTAATGAATGGCTGCTGTTGATACACAGCTCAGGTAATGCAAAAACCCTCATTTGGCTCTTGTCCCACTTGCCTGTTGACTATCAAAATGCACCATTTTACTCTGCATAGATTTGTTTCATACTTGCCTGGCACACTAAACACAATGCTGCAGTTTCAAACCCTTTTCACGGTTTTACAGTGCACATTTTCTACCATTCTGTACCACAATACAATAGACTAGGAATCCTTAAAGTCATATTTTTAAATTTCAAGTATCAACAAAAATTTCAAAACTGTCAATATATTCTAAAGTGTCTACTGCACCAGTCTCCACTGTTAAAGCATTAAACTTCTATTAGATTTATCATATTAGTCTCCCAACAGTCCAGTCACTAGAAGGTCAATATTGCTCTCCATCACACAGTTCCATCTCGTCTAAGTGCTTTAGGAAAATGCAATAAAACAAATGTCATTAGTTGTACAAATTATGTGCCCAGGAAGATGCTCAAGTTAAAGAAAAAATCTAAGACAGTACTGGGAAAAAAAAAAAAGTTTTTAAAAGCACTTAGCTTTCTCTGCCATAAAAAACTAAAAATAGGAAAACCTTGATGTATGGACTCCAGGTATTGCCATAACACGTTGATTATGTTCTGTTGGCCATGTTTGTGAGGAATCCATCGGGTTATGTTTCAAACAAATCATAATGCCTAAAATGTGCACATATACACTTTCTTTCACCACATAAATTCATGTCAGCAAGCCCATAAGGTACAACTACACAAGTCTTGATCATTACACATAACAACATAACCAAATTCTAGCCTTCTGTGAACACAAAATTATATGAAGAGATTTGAGACTAGTGAAGTCAAGGACATACGGCATTTCTTACCTGCATGAGGCCATATAATAGGTTAATTCACTTCCACCTTCCCAATGTCCTCCATTTCAACATCTAAAGGTACATTCCTGAACTCTGTCTATTATGTGCTTTATTTCTAGTTCTCCTCTACTTCCAAATCTTCCTCTAGATCCTGCTGTTATATTTCTCACCACAAAAAAACTGTCATAGGTGAAATTATTAATCCTAAGAGTATATAACACCTAACACCACTGCAATTAACCAGTTTAACTGTTTCTATTTAATAACATTTTTACATTTCTACAGCAGGATAAAGCAGCCTAAGAATATAGGAGACGCAAATCCAAAATACATTTCATGTGCACCCAAAGGCCACAACATACGGGTCTGACATTACAATTAAATCACAGATACAAGTTCGTTTTCTTAATTGCAGTGCTCATTTCAGAAAACAGCCCCTAGGTTACCATCTGCAAAACACTCTTGGTTAAAGGAGTCACTACAGAACTAATCACCTGGCTCAAGGAAAGCCAGCAGAGTTAGCCTAACAAAGAACAGTATAGTATGAGCAAAACCTGTTGCTTTTACCCAGTGTCAATTAGTAGGAGCTCACATAAACACTTTGATACAGCTTTTTGAGTAGTAACCTCACACTGAATGGGCAAGGCTTATTAGCTGAGAGTGGTAATGACTCCAAGTAATATAATCACACCTAGAGAAAAATACAAGGAATGTCTTTAATTTCATCTAGGACCATTCTAACTGCATTATTCTGTCTTGGAGCACTTCAAATGTGGCAGAAGCTTCCTGATACTTCATCCATCACATGGCAGAAGGGGAAGAATCACTGATATTACTGATAGTCCTATAGAACACAAATGTGCGTGAATTCCCTACTTTGAATAGAGTGCGCAGTTGTTTTCTACGACAAAAAGAAGAATAATCCTACAGCAATGCTAAAAGCAAAATGAGACTACCTTGGAAACTGAGAACTCCATCTGTGCTACAAAGAAAGAGCCATGCAAGCAGAAAAGGACAGAAGCAGAATTTTAAGTCACAGAAACTGACTGTAACTGACAATCCATTGCTCCAAGTTTATTTCATCTTAACACATGGTGTTCAGTGCTAACAAAGAGAAAACACCAGCTTGTGAAATCTCTCTGGATAAAATGTCTACACCTTTCCTGTCTCCAGACAACTCCAGACAATTCCTTTACATACAAATATGTAGGAAGCAACTTGCATTAGAAATATGATGCAATGCATGAAAAGGTATATCAAGCCACAGTAACAACAAACGACATTTTTAGAAGAGGATGAATGATAGAAATGGTGTTTACATCATGAATGTTTACATCATTAGTTTTTTTCTAATATACAACAAAAGACTTCCTAAATGCATAAATACCAAAGAAAAAATGGAACTGCTCAAGGTTATAGAGATGATAGAGAATGATACAATGCCCTTAAAATAAATTGTATTATATGCTTTATCTGAATTTAAGATACTACGTGTACCACTCAACATCCCATACAGGGCAACTCTCAGTATGCTGAGGCACCTCTGTGCCCATCCTGTAATAAGATTTATATATGTCCTCCCAGTATTACATAACAGTGGATTGATTGCTTTAGGCAGCTCATTTCACTACTTGCCATGTTTTAACAGCAGGCTAGCCATGATGGGCACTTCGACTTCCATGAATATCTGCCCATAATCAGCATACTCTACCTAATTTTGAAGGAGTTCTTCAATTAAGATACAACAATGTCCTTAGGGGATTTATGGTTTTCTCTCTGACAGAGAGCTTCACATTCCCATACTAAAAGAAGTAGCTCCAGGACAATTAACTTTTTAGTTTTACATTGCATTTTCATTGATCAAATCCTGCTCAAACTGGCAATATAGTGGCCATCTTCTCAGTATAAAATTTCATTCATTCTCCATACTTGTATGGGCTGGCATACAGGAGTTGACTAACATCTCCCATTCCTTCTGACTTTCAAAGGAGAAGGTGGCAGTTCTTGTTTTTCTAAGACATTGTCCATAACTAAGTAATGACACCTTTATTCTGAAAACAATGATGATTTTTACTTGCATGATGGCCAAGATATCACTGAAAGGAAGTGTTGCATACCACATATAGCAGAAAAAAAGGAAAAAATAACCCTTTAATCCATAGTAGCTTAACTATAACTTTACAAGCTTCTCCTCAAAACTTCAGTACAACAGCAGAGCTACAACACAGTATTGAACACAACCACATCAAGAGCAAAGGAGAGCAACATCAACGAGGACAGCTACATGTTCAGTGGAGGATGTGCTTAGCACAGGAATTCAATTCCACATAAACTGGTGTCTGACTTGTAAAAATCCAAGAAAAAATCTTAAACTATAACTGAGTAAAATTTTGTGTAGGCCTGTGTGCAAAAAACTCACTCTTTTGATGTGAATCAAAATTCGCATCATCTCTTCTTCCAAAACCCACACAGTTACACTTTAAAAACTAGAAAGACATTTATATGACCGTTATAATGGTACATAAGGTAGAAGTTCAGAATGCCTGGACAATTTATAAGCAGAAACATGATGACCACTCTCTTCCCTGTCTCTCCTGAAATCCAGGCTTATAGCATGAGCGAGCTGAGACGAAGTGGTGTATATTCCTGCTAACAGCAGAGGTATAGGGCATTCTGGGGTAAGCAATAAACCACAGGTGCAAAGCTTAAAATAATGATGCTCTTGCGGTTGCATGAAATATTTTGCATAATTTATAAACTGCACTATTTTCAGTAATAAATTCACCATAATTCCATCAAAAAGGAGCTTTTGTGATTGTATGAGTACTATATGAAGGAATATTGCTATGTTATATAATCTGGTTTATGCTAATTTTCCTTGATTGACTTTCTCCGTACTGTATGTAATATCTCCAAAGTGGACATAATTTGCATAAGACAAAAGGAAAAATTCATAAATACAACCAAGTATGATAAAACTTATGTTACAGTCACACAAATAGGTGCTAAACACAATCATGTGCTGTTTACATACAATTGCTCGAAATGTTTAAAAAAAAGGCAACTAGAGAAGCCATGTCTGCAGTGTATTAACATTTAAAGCAATGTCCTCGACATTTCTAAGTCTCAACTTGGACAAGAACAAACTTCTAGCATTTCTGCACTTCAGCCACTGAGCTCTTGAGCACATCAAGAAGCACAGGGCAGTATTTCAGCTGACTGCAAGAACCCCGAGTAGCAAAAAAGCCAGTTGCAACAGTGATAACACTGGAAGCCACAGAGAAGCGCAGGCTGGAGGCCACTCAAGTGCAGCATCCTCAGGTGCCCTCCACCCCACAGTGAAAGCCTCCAGGGTCCCAGAACAGGCAGTGGCACCAGCACCACTCTGCTGGCTACATCTTTATGTCTCCTTCCTCAGGGTGGGGGAAGTAGATCCTCGAATTAGCATTTCTTATGAGTACTTCATTTCAAAATGTTAAGTAAACAGGTTTCTGGTGAACAGGGTTAAGAATGTGAACTGAACATCTTCAGTTGTGCACACCACAGTTAAGGGAGAGTTTACAGACAATACGAAAAGACACAATTTATGACTTCTTCCCTAACTCCTCCGTAGCACTGACACCCAGCTATCCCAACCAACCCCACCACACTGTGAAGGAAAAATTATGGTACAACTCACAGCTGAAAACAAACAAAAAAATAATCTGAGGAATGCAGTCCAGCCAAGCGAGGGCTATTTTGTTCTGGTAGAGCCCTCAGTGGAATGGAGGCAGGAGGAGGAGTGGGTGGATGGATAAGGAAAAGACAAAAAGGAAAAAAAGAGAAACAGGAGAAGGTGGTTAGTATGGTTTGAGTATTTTCTTTAAAATAGTATACAAAGAAAAGAAAAATAAAAGTTTAAAACCTAATCTCTGCCTGTCTTTTAGTTTTGTTTTGGTCCCTTCCTTATCTTCAAAACAACAAGACTGTTCTTCAACACAAGAAAACAAGCATTCACTGAAGAATAAGGACAGAAAGAGACAGAAGAAAACCCTCTTTCCTTCAGTGCTCCTCAGCTCAAGTTATTAGTGAAGTCAAAACAGTAATAATCAAAAAAAACCTCTTTGCTGTGCTGACTTTTTTACTTTAGTTCTTAACTTCACAATGACAGTTTTGCAGTGCAAACACATCCTACTTGCTTTTTAAAGGAAAAAAATAAATTAGCACCTACCAATAAGCACCAAGGCATCAGATTTGCTGACTTTAGCATCATGCCTCACCAACATTCATATAAAGCAACATACACTCAGTCCACTCACTGCACAACCAGAAGGCAGGGCTTTCACTATGATCTCTCTGCCTTCCAGACATAGTGCCTCAAGCCAGGAATACATTCTACCCACAGATGTACTGAGGTCACTACAGGCCCAAAAAGGAAGTCTCCTTGTGTGATCTACTTCTGCTGGGATAATTGCAAGGAATCTGGCTTGGAAAGTTAATTGCCACTCTGTCTTCTCTGCTCCTATCCCCTCTTTCAACCTATACTATCCTGAAAGACGGCCTTCTGATAATTTTGCAATAGTCTTGTAGCTCTTTAAAAACCTAACTAAAAATACGGGTGAACAATTAGCCATCTTAATCTTGAGTGGGTAGAGACTGCAACATGTCATCATTGCCCAGCTCAGCATCACACGTCATGCTGTGTGTCTCAAACACAGCTCTGAGTGCTTGGGAAACAACTTGTCTCCTTTCTCAATCTGACATGGCTTTGCCAAAAACGCCTGATCACTACTCACATGCCCTGGAGTGTAGTTTAAGATTTTGAAGAGCACAGTACCTTGTCAGTCATAAAAAGAGAATCCTCAAAACTGAGCCTTTGAAAATACCAAGTAGAATTTACTCTTTTTTAATATGATTCACTATTTCAGGCTTTTATTCTTTGTCCTAGTTCAGTATACTTTGAATATTTTGAAATAATGCAAAAAAAAAAGCAAAAAACAAAAACAGTCTCATATTACAGGAAAGAAATGATTCTACAGAGAAAATACAGAATGAAGAGCTGACACAAATCTAAGAATTCCAGAAACATACATTTATGTGTATAGGTATTCACATATGAACACATCAAAACGGAAATTCACATTGAAGCAACTTCCTTGCTAGACAGATTATGTACCACGCAACACGCACAGACCACTAAAGTCACTTCACAGATAAACCTGCAGGGTCAGGACAGAAGGTAAAATTATTATTTGCTCTTTAAAGGATGTATGTTTTAAATTACCTATCTGTAGTATCAGCTGCCTCATTTTTCCAATTTAGGCAACTGTATTAAAAAAGATAACCATCTCTTAATCCTCACAGCTAATGTCCAGATGGGAAAATTTAATTTTTTTTCACCAAATTCCCATTAATATTTCAGGTACACTCATTTCTCACTCCATGTTTCCAGGGTCTTCACTACATAATCCACACAAGTTCTGAGTGTCACTGTTAAATTCTCATTTTCAACTACCAAAGCATCAAGATGATGAACAAGAAACAATAAAGGGCCATACTGTGCTCTTCTGCAACATGGCAGAAGTAGAGTGAAGCCTGTGAGGAAACCTCACCACCACAGTCTGATGATACTGTCGATGTGCAGAGTCTGCATACTCCCAATGCAGCATTTCTGCATACCAGAGCTGCCCACCCAGCAGGAGTCAACAGAAACAACCATTTGCAAAGCTAGATACACAGTTTAGTCCTGAGTTACTGGACTACATTTTATATTCTTCTACTTCTTATTCTGCTGACAAGAAAATTATAGTAACAAATAATAAAGTCAATATAACCAATACAGATGACCCCTTTCTCACCCTCACTTAAAATACGCAGAAAATACTTTTATTTAGTACCCTAAGCAAGTAAAAAGAAGGCAGGAGCTCTTGCTCCTCTTTGATCTTTTATTCCTACACCAAGAAAAAATAAGATGACCATGCTCTTCTGAAGTCAACATTCCACAGCTTCCCTTCTTACGTTCTCATTTTAGCAGAATAAGACACAAGAGATCAATAAATGGCTCCTAGGAAAAAAGTCCTAAGAAAGCATTCTCCTTTTGAGGGGCAGAGACAAAAAGTATTAAACCCCAGTATCACCATTTCCCAACCCTGCACATTGTAAGTAATGAGCATATACATAAAAATCACATACATAAAATTACTTAACGAAGCCCAAAAAAGTCAGTGGGATATGTCCCCATCAGTTCTCTGAATCTTTGGATCAGATGTTTAGTTTAAGCTATTTGATTTCACTGTTCAACACACAGAGACATTTTTTTCACTGCCTTAGCAATTTTTCCCTTGTACCTGCAAGGCTGCTTTTCCTACCTGATCTCTCAGTTGTTGAACAGAAGTCTGAAGGTTCAGAATTTGATTAAAGAGAGGACTCTGCAGCACTGATTTCAATAAGCTCAGTTTCTCCTCGTTTGCAATGTCACCTCGATCCCGAAGTTTTGCCTGTAAGCGATCCATGGCCTGGAGGGCCCGATGTGTATCTGCAGTGACAATCATTCCTAATTAGTAGCAATCTAGAAATGGCCACATACGAGCAAGTAACAGGTTTAAATCCTCTTTACTGTTCAAACTACAGAGGACTTGAATGGTTCAGTTCTGAACAGAAATCCCAGCCCAAACATGTCTAATTAAGTCAAAAGACACATAGCACAAACAGAAGACAACAAAAATTACATTTTTTCCACCAAGAACTAGGTTAATAAAATGAAAGAGCCCTCATTAAAATTCTGTTACAGAAACTGTGGCTACAGACCACTGTAAAAATACAGGCACATAAATGACATTCATAACAGAAAACATTTGCCTTTTTCATGTCTTTCAGGCAAAGATTAAAACAATGAAATCAAGACAACTGGTTAAAAATTATATACACTAAACAAATGATGGTACACCTGTTTTCAAATACAAAAACTCAAATGCAACATGCATTTCTAAGCACAATAGTTTTTTCAAAATCTCTCTCAGCAGTTTATAGGAATAACCCAAATCTATCATGCACACTTGATTTGGCCACAAAAAGACTGCGACACAAATTAAAAAAATTACCAATTGTTTCCAACATGTTTTCCACTTCTCAGCATCTATTTCAGTGTTGGTAAGTGTAGGAATTATTTCCCTGAAAAATAACAGAAAGGGACAAAATGTCACATTTCTAGACGTATTAGGTTCTGGAGGAGAAGAAAAAAGCTTTACTTCTGAAAACAAGAAACAGCAAAATAACAATCCACAAAAAACATACCTTCATGGATAACTAAAATAACCTCAAAGGTGAGCATATTCTCAGTTACTTTGGTGCTTAAAACTTGGCTGAAAATTGCTTTGGAATTTACTTTGCAGTATTTTTGCACTTCAATATCAATGCTGCTGTCTTCATACTGTTGCACACCATCTCCTGTATTACTTTAATCAGAAGCTATAAATCACCACTGTCACTGGTATTTTACAACAGCTTCACAGCTTTCCTTTTCAGTGATTCACCAAAGACATTCCCTGCAGGATGAGTTTTCAAACTCTGAGTTGAAAATTTCAGGTACACCAGTCATGTCATATTTTTTACAGTCACCATTTGTAAAGAAAAGTCACATAAATCACAAAACCTTCATGCTACAGGCTTGCAAGACTCTCACATTATAGCCTCTACCATTAATACCTACTGAAATTGAGGCTCAGATCTGGATTATGGCTGAGTTTTTGCCAATGTGGGTTTTCAGGCAGAAAATTCAACACCAAGAGGAATAAATTCTGCGACTGCTTTTTATTCTTTTTTGTTGCTTTTGGGGGTTTGGGGCTTTTTTCCCAAAAGTATGCCTGCAATTGCTCAGAAATCTGTAGCAATAGAACATGTTTGATGGAGATGGACAGCTGAGAAGTGAGGATTTCAAGTACCTATGCACATTGTATTAACTCATAATCTTACCTTCCACAATGGTGCCTTTCTGTTCTCTACAACAGAAAAACCATTATAGCAATCTGAATCTGAAGAGCTTAAAAATATGCAGATCTGTGATCTCTACGCACTCAGGAAAAGTGATTTTTTGTTTTGAAACTTTGGAGTAAAAGGGAAAAAGGAATGATGTTGGCAGATCTTTGGGTAAGCTAGCCTAACAGGACCATTAGTTACAGAACCTGATCATTTAGTCAAGCCTATGTAATTTCCAGTTTATGCAGACAAAAAATGAACACAGTGGGCTTAAAACACTTTTACGTTCCACAAACATGACTTCCTTGGTTTAGATATGCCTGAAGCTTCATACAGATTTTATTCACGGAATGACAGAATCATAGAATCGTTAGGGATGGCAAGAATCTTAAAGATAATCTAGTTCCAACACCTCTGCCACGAGCAGGGAACCTTGCACTAGATCAGGTTATTTACAGCTCCATCCAGCCTGGCGCAGAACACCTTCAGCAATGAAGAGTTCACAGTCTCTGAAGGCTACTTTTGAATTTGTCAATACATTGGTATAGAATCACTGGTCATCCTTTTCAGGACAATGTACCACTTAAGGATAAACATTCAAACCCTGAAAACCTGACTAACCACAGTAATCTTATTCCATGATCCAAATGATGCATATTAGTAATAAATAAAAATAAGATCTTATGAATCTGTTTTCTTCCTTGGCAAGAGAAATCCCCACACATGACTGCCAGATCTGAAAATCAAAGTGCCTCATATTTTCACCCTGCTACTCTATAAAACTAAATGAAAGTAAGTCTATTTCACATGGGAAAAGGTTAGATGACCTTATTTAAACATCACAAAGGAAACTGGCTTCCCCAAACCTTAATCACCCACAGCTTTTGTTTCTAGATTAATAGACTACTATCACTTTCTATTCAGAGTCCCTATTTACAAATAAAACCATTTATGTCAAATTCATAGGTGGTTTTTCCCAGTGGCAATGCCAATCAAAGAAGTTCTTTCCTGTTTCTTGCTCTTTTTTGTTTCACTACTATTGGGGCTCTGTAGTTGATGCAACCAGAAAACTGTGGATAAATACAGATTTGGAGTATTTTTCAGTCACTTTAGTGCCATGATCCTGTTTATCACAGCATTATATGTACAAGCACATAGATTCAACAGGTGAAACTATTTAGAAAAAATACAAGGTTACTGTTCTGCTTCAGCTCCACAAGAATCTCATGAAGAGATGTAGCTGTAAAATGTCTGTATCTTTTGGGACAGCTGGATATTGCTTTATTTCACAATTCAATTTGCCTAAAATCTCATTCTTGCTGTGCTGTGAAGGGTACATTTTACAAGTGACAGCAGACAAGGTCACCATGGCGTTCATGCAATTCTGATGGTACAAATTCTAATAACTTACTGTGAAAGATTTCCAAATGCATACAAGTCCTAAGCATACTTATAGATTGTGATGATGGTATCTAATTTGCAAAAAAAAAAAAAAAAGAAATCCTTAGCTCTACTAAGGCACAGATCGTATATTTTCCATTTACCTCATGCTTTATAGAGAGGCATGAACACTGCTCCAGTGCTATGCTACCACCAACTATTCACTTTTAACTCTGTTTAATTCTCCTTATTTGCGTTTATATTAGCAAGGAATCCCTCCCCAGCCGGCCAGCTTAATGCTTTTTTGTTGACTGCAGCAATAAGCATGAGCAAGATCAAAGTTGTTGTCAGGATACTTTCCCTCAGGACACCTCCCTGGATGCAGACGCAATGCGTAGAGGCACACCTGCATTTCTACACATCAAAGGCCCAGATGACCGCTGTTCATTCTGCCTGCATTCTGAAATGGCAAAACCCCACGTGACTGTACTCCTGCTGTGCCACATCCATGCTAACAAGTGGAATCTGTCAGCACCAGCTTAGTAACACATTAACATAGTGCAAGTACAGGAGAAGGAACCACACATCTGACCAAAATGCACCACTGAGACATGTCCATAAGCAACCCCACCAGATGTCCTGGCCTTTAAACAAGATTACTTCTAGGTATTTTAAAAATGATGTACTAGTAGAGTACATAGTGTGCATATATAATACATTTGACATATATGTACAAATAATGTACAGTAGAGAGGCTGGCATGACTACTTGTTGACAGGCACAAGTCTATCATTTGCTATAGTGAGTATCTTTATAATGCCATCACAGACTTCTAGTTGCACAATGGGAAGTTTAGTTCCTATTATTTTGCAAACTCCTCGCAGTTTGTATCACAGAAACCTAGAGCCAAAACCAGCTCTTCTATACATCATACAATACCCTTCACACCTCAAAAAGCTTACTAGCTTAGTTCAAAGTAGAGTCAACTATTTTTGTATTTCAGAGCTAAAGTTCATTAATCTCTTCACAGTAATAAGGACACAGACTGTCTGAGTCGACTTTTTTTATTAGCAACTCGAAGGAATACTGTTAAGGAAACAGCAAGTTAAATTTACTTTCAAGTTTTAAAGGCACAGATACTTGAAAGCTGTACTGAAGAAAAACAACAAACAAAACTCCAACTAAAAATCCCTCACCACTTTCTCTTTTTCCTTCTGTTTTATAACAGTAAAGTAGAAAACACACGGAATTTTAGACAGGCATGTGGTGACAAACATGGTCTTCTCTCAAAGAATAAACAAAAGTTAAAGATGACCCCTTCCAAATTTGCACTTCTGAAATTTGATTCCTTCTGTGCTAGTAAGGAAAAATGTGTTATACACACATTTCTTTACGCTGTCTTTTTTAGGTCGGTTGCCAGAAAACAGTCAGCATGCTGCAGCTCTGGTTTTCTTCTGTCCACTTACGAAACATAAAAATCCATAGGTAGCAGAATTAAAAATAAAAAAAAAAATGACATTTATTTGATCACTTCCCTTCCCTTCCACTGCAACCACACAAGACACTTGGCTAAACAGACAAAAGACTCATGAAAAGAGAAAGATGACCCATTTCTAGTAATTATTCCTTCACAGCTGATCACTTAGTTTCTACAAGGAAACCTACTCTATTTCATTGATGGGTACTCCATCTACTATTCCACAAAGCCATTTCAGATAATAGCCTGGAAACTAATGCTCGTAGCAGTGGATTAGCAAACACGCAATGCCAAAGATAGAAAACACAGTAATAGGCTTTGCCCAGTAGGTCCTTCATTACTTGAAGCACTCTGAGCACACAGAAGAAATGCCTATCTTAAGAGCGATCTCTAGGCCTAAACTTTGTCTAGGAGTTGCAGGAAATTAAAATGAAATCTGTTTCAATTAAGCAGCATAGTAACCACAACATTCACTTTATAGCTGATAAAAAGAGTATTTTGAAACTTCTAATATAAATTTCAACACTTGGCCCTGGATTTGTCTGTCCTTTAGATTTGATTTTCCTCCCATGTCATTTCCCTCTATTATCTGGCTATCACTCAAATAGGCATATTGTGTTAGCACAACATGGTACAGGAAAGGAAAGCAAAACACACAGGAAGTGGAAGATGCTCATTACTGCTAACCCTTCTGCTTTGCGTGCAGACTCCAAGAACTCTTCAATTTTGACCAATTACCTCCTGCATGCTGGCTACTAAGCCCAGGAGGAAAACTAAGGTGGATCCCCAAACTCTCTGGGAATAGTCTTGTCAAAATAAATGCATTAGAAGCTAGTCACAGTTAATTCCAAAAACTCACACTTTTCTATGTATTTCTCCATTGTCACAAAGACAATTTTGCTGTTGAATACAACTCTTTCTTAAGAGCATAGAGAAAGGGTGTGAAAATAAATGCAAGAGAACAGGGACCAACAGGGAAAAGATGATACACAAAAACAAAAAGGGGGACAGAAGAAAGAAGGGGAAAAAAGGCTAGTCTACCATTTTACTGAAAGGGCATGCACTTGCCAAATTAATATCAACCACTCAGTTTCATCAGCCATGAGACCCTAGACTGCTAGCTTCTGGATGACATAAGAGAAAAATGATTCAAACTAAGGATTTAATACAAGCAAAATTAATGTGCACTGCTCCACAAGGAACAACGTAGATTTTCACTTGACTACTTGGAATGTAACACGCAAGCAAGAGAAGCTTGACATTTATATTTAAAGACTATGATAATAAAAGTTGTTCTTAAACAAAGTAGAAATAAAAAGGCATTATAGCAGTCTACATTAAGACACTAAGATGTTCAAAAAGACATTACTAGCCTATTGAAATTTAGCAAAATATTGAACACATCAAAAATATAGAGATGCAGTGGCTCTGTATGTTTGAGAAAAGTTCTGTGATAGAGCTGAACAGCATTATGTATTTTAAAGCAACTATGAAAATGGAATTTTGAACAGTCAACTATTTTTAACGTCCTGTAAACATAACATTAATGTCTTAAGGAAACTTGAAATCCTTTTTTATGAACTAGCAATCTGCTCACTGTGTATAATTAAGAACGTTGTGTAACACTGTAAGGAGCCCTCCATCAGCATAAGATGTATTATCTATGTTAACTGATGGGAAAGTAAAAATTGCAACTGGGAAATGGACCTAACCTATCAATAATACTTTCACCTACTGATAAACATTTGTGATAGAGCATTTTCAAAAGCCACTTTTAGAGAGTATTGTAAAAACAACAACAAAGTAGTAGAAGTGTTTCTAGTGGGGTTTAGTTTTTTTTGTTAATGCAACAAACAGATCATCTTTTTACAATAAAGCAATCTTTCAGTAAATATTTTAAATTGAGATCAACCGGAATCCTTCCTTCTAACTTCTGAAGTATATTAGTTGCAGAAAATCGAAAAGGAAATTTTTAGTATATGCTGAATATATGGGACACTACATATACTGAAATAATGAAACACAGGCATGGTTAATATTGCCTTTTTATGTCATCAGCATAGGCAATTGATTACCATATTTATTAAATTCATAGTTCCTACAGTAGTTGCACCTCTTAACGTACCCTGGATTCTTCACAGAGAAGACAACAGCACAGATAAATGAATAAAAGCTCCACTGAACAGTTGCCAGTAAGCTTCAACAAAGAGTCATCATTTTTCTCACAAACTGAAAGCACAAATTTCTAATTGTTTTCTGACAGTAAAAAGTGAGTTACAAAGAAAATCATGACACCACGTAACAAGACTGTGCAAGGGGTCTCAGATGCAAGGACAGGGTCTGAAAAGCCTAAAAAAGAAATACTTCAATATTGCCTAGGTAAAAGTAGCACATTTTTATACTGACTTGTTGGAAATGCCAACAGTGGAACAAAATTGTCCTTAGCGGTGATGACAGAGTATACTGCCAGCATGGTACTCTATTGGCTTAAACAGCTTCATCAGGATACTCAAATATAAAGCCAATTAGAAAACTTATTGGAGGCACTTCACAGAATATCAAACTTTTCTACAAGAAACATGGAGCAACTGATATAGATGGTTCTCAATACAATGATTAAAGTGCTACTTGTTAAAACATTAACATCTATAGCCCTCTGCGTGACTTAGAAGCTGCACGGCATTCCCCTCTGAGGAATTCACAAAGGGCCAGGCCGAATATAAAGATCATCAATTAGTATGTAAGTAGTGCAGTTCCCCTTTCCCTAGTGCTGATACAGATCTAACTTTCCTACTGCACTTCTGTGTGAAGAAGGGAGACTGTATCCAGTTCCTGATGAAAACGCTTCTTCAAAGCACTAAGGAAACCATTAAAAACAACAGAGCTAATCTGTAAATGATACATGCACACTACTGTTAACAAGATACACAGAGATAAAAAATACACATACTAAAAATTACTAACAATTTTGAAAAAGAATTTTACGTTGTCTCAAAAAACGCTGCTTGTTAAAGTGGACATGTCCTTATTTTCAGTCTCCATTCTTTTCTTCTAATCTTACAATAACTTTCAATTTCCACAGAAGCATCAAGCAACATTCCCTGAAAATATTCCACCACTTCACCCTTTTCTAGTTTACATTCCTCCCTCCCAGAAAGTTGCTGTTATCTTGGAAGAAGCAGTGGTGATATGGAAACCACTGCACATCACACAACAGAACTTCCTCCACTGCAGAATTCAAACCCTTCTGCGTGATTACAGTAAATCTCTGCTCCGGAGACAGACTCCTGATACCCTTTCTGGCACCAAAGCCGCTAAGAACATCTTCTATTCAAAAGTTTATAGTAAGAAAAAAACCCAAAACCTTCTGTGTTACGAAGAAAAAAATATAACGGACTTAAAATGGCAGTGCCTATAAAGGCAAAAGACAAAGAAAAGGAAACAAAGAACATTCTTCAGCCCAAGGCAAATCAAATCAGTTAAATGCGGTACACGGAGATCAAAAGGTCGGTTTTGTGAGCGATGTTCTTTTGCTCTCTTTTTCCTTACTATTTCCATTAACACAGGGAGGTGCTGGCAGCAGGAGGAATACCACATGAGAAACGAACCCTCCCGAAAAGCAGCCCATTTCCTTTGAGAATCCAGACTCATCAAAGGGCACGACTGCGGGTAGCCCCTCGCCGCTCCACTTCCACTCTGCCAGATCTATCACGTTTAAACGCGCGCCCGGGGAGCTGCTGGAGCGCTGCAGCGGGGCCGGACCTGCGGGAAACGCCGCCACCACCGCGGCAACAGGTACCGACCCCCGAGGACCCTCCTGGAGCCCAAGGACATCCCGGTCTCGCCCGGACCTGCGGTCCGGCTCTGGCTGAGCGCGGCCCGCAGGTCAGCGGCGACAGGTGAGGGCACTCTCCCAGTACGACACACCCGCGGGGCTCGGAAACGGAGAGGGGGCGCGGGCAGCAGGGCTCTCTACTGATACCGGGGGAGGCTCGGCTTTTGTTTCCGTGCAGCCGGCTCCCCGCCAGGCCGCCGGAGCCCGTGCACCGCCCGCCGCCGC
>VXAU01002359.1:33517-45788 GCA_013399695.1 Formicarius rufipectus | reverse complement strand
GGGGGTACTCGCGGGGCGCACCGAGCCTGGCCGCACGGCTCCCGCACGGACTGCCGTGGCCTTTCCCGCAAAGTTCGTCCCGCCGCCGCGGCCGGAGAGCACGCCTTGCCGGGGATGACACGGAGGAGCCGGGCTGCCCTGGTTTAGCTCCGCAGCTCGCCCGCGAAGCGAAGGCGGTGGCAGGCTCGCCTCCGCCCGCGGCTCGTGGGGCCCCTTGCTTGTCCTCCCAGCCACTGGTCGTACCCCTGCTGGCTCTGCAGGATGGGCTGGAACGCAGGATAATCGGAAGTGTTTGGAAATGTTGGGAAAAGAAAAAACAAACATAAAACGAAGACCAAGAAGCAACACATGATGAAGTCAGACAAAATGATTGTTAAGGTCAGAGAGTTACTGAGGGGATGATTTTTTCCCCTCCACGCAGCAGGTGATTAGTGTGCTAACTAAAAGTAAAGAAGTTGCTGTGTGTTCTTCATAGGACATATGTATATGGACATACATAACAGGACACATATGTCTTAAGAATAAAACACGTAATGCAGGAATGTTTGCAAAGACCATAAAAACCCCCATAAGTTCAGATAAAAGTGGAAAAATTTTGCTGTTTGTTAACTTTGCTTCTCTTACCAAATGTTATCAGGGTCATGATCTCTTCTTTCAGGAGAAAATGTTTTAGGGTAGATGCACTCCGGCGTCTCCATTGAGGTAAAGACCTAGCAGTAGGAGGTGGACCTGGACAAACATGTTTCGCCAGGCATGTTGACCAGGCTCTGCAGAAGTTCTGTGTGCTCTTTATATGCTCGCCTTCTGATTTGGTTTGGTTCTTTTTCCAAATGGATTTTAACTTTAAGTGTCACCGTATTCAGGTGTTATGGTTTAGGATGACTTTATTTTTTTTTGTCACACAAGCATTTTTAGGAAACTTAGTGTTACGAAAATAGAATGGAGTACTGCTCTCTTTTCAAGAGAATAATAAATACAATCCCAGTACAAACACTTTCATTAGGAGAGCACATAGCATGTTTTAGAAACACAGGACTTTGTACATTGCACCAATTATTTATATTTTTTTAATTTGGAAGAATACATTCTGAAAAAAAGATGAGTCACTAAACAATATTCCTCTTCCTTATTACTACTGATGGATTGAGGAACTCCAATTATTAGTTACCTTTTCCTCTGCTGACTACTAAAGTATGCATGTCATTGCACCGTTTTAATAATAATACTTCCACTTTTTAACTGAGGAAAATAATTTTTAAGATTTTATTCACAGATTCCATTTTTTGGCCTGGCATGTGCTGTTGAGCATGTTGCTTTCTTAAATCAAACTCAGAGGCTCTTTTATAGCTAGGACATTGAACGCTCTCTAAACTATCTCACCAACTTTATATGTTGCATAAGTCTTTATTTAATCCAGAATGAAATCCCTTAAAAAGAAGTTACAATTTGTTTCCATGTTCAATAAGTAAGCCACAGTCAACTAGGTAAGTATAAAATGAGTCAGCTATTGTTTTCTGTTGCTCAGGCTTTAACCATGGCATCCCACTGAAACAAAATATAGTGATGTTATTAAGTTTATTTGGAGCAGGAAAAGGTCAAAATTAGGTGCAATGGACTTTAATCCTGGTCTATAACAGCATCATTTGTGTAATAGTTCTTCCCCGTGCAATTTGTCTTTGTACTGAATTTATGTTTCAGATAGTTTTTTAGCATACTCTCAAGTAGAAATAAATTTTCAATTATATTCAGATTTTGTCAATTCTTTTAGCTACTGAAGTTTGGAACATTATGCTACCTTAGTCCTTGCCAGTATTTGCATGGGTACAATTATGCCAACATAGCTGTGCACACGAACTTAGCCCGCTCAGTAAACGTACAACACATCTGTAATGGGAATTTGCATTGCAGTAGCATAATGATCTTTTGTGTACAGTAGCTGATGACTGTGATGAAGAGCCATGTTCTAGCAAATAGCAAAACAAACAGTTAGGAGTTGGAGTATACTAGTGGTCTTGTGCATGTATCTACTTGTAGACCGAAAAAGTTAACTAGAAAGACATCAGCAGTTAGTATTTACTAATTTCTTCTTTTTGTTATAAAGTAGGACAGAAAGTCATTTAATGAATTCCACAATGACGAAACCATGTGACCTCTCCCTCTCCAGCCATTTCCCAGAAAAAGAGTGTCTTAAAGTATTAATGATTTCCTTAGTGTGGGTTACATCATGTGACACACAGTGTTTTAAGTTATGTCATGGTTTCATTAGTGTAAGTACTGTGGCTGCTGATGTTGAGTAATCTTGAGAGATACTGTCCCTAAAATGTGAGAAGAGAGAATGTACTTTGTATTTCAAGTCTAAGTATATTAACAAACTACAAATAATTGATTTATCTACACATATATATCTACATTATTTTAAATAAAAATTGCAAGCAATTTTTTGAAACATAAACTTTCTTCAAAAGGCTATTATAACCATAAAATTCATAGCAAAATATTCTGTCAGAAAAAAAAATCACAAGGAGAAGATGAAGAGGATCTAAAAACCCAAATTTTATAGTGTCTAGTATCAACATCCAGAAACACTTAATTTCTTGGGCCAATTTATGACAGACGCATGGTTAAAGTACTAATACTGGGTGAGATGTCTGCCTTGCTGATTTACCTAGATAAAATTTTAATACTAATGATGTACTGCTTAGATTTATTAGAAAACATGAAGAAGAGGTGAACTCAGAAAAAAACTCTATACAAAAATAACAGGAACCAAAAATAAGTCTATGTCTCCATTAAATGGTTCACCAGGCCACTGTTGAGGATGCAGTCTTTTAAAACAGTCATGGGAACAAGATCTAGCAAATGAAATGAAAGTCTGATTCTGCTCTATCTGAGTCACAAGTACTGACTTCACTATGAGAAGGATATTGCCTAGGAAACACATTTGATAACACTTATGGCACAGATATTTAATCCCTAAGAAGAAGCATGAATTCATAACAATAATTGCTTAATTCCATTACTGTGAGTATTGTATTTTGGTATGGGCATGCCCCACTGCAGAATGGGTAGAATATATATATTAGGGGTTTAAAATAATCATTTTAGGAGGGATTCAAGCATACTTATGTGTTTTATATTTGTGCTTCAAAATGTTCATCTCTTTTAGAATAAAATATGAGACCAGTAAAACCTCTCACAAGTACTGCCTTCATTGAAAATTGAATAAATTTCTGCTTTTATAGCCTTACTCTTCAATATTACAACATAATTTTCTTAATGTATATTCATGTATATATATATGCATACATAGACACAATATTATACTTTTCATTAAAGCACTTCCCCAAATTTTAAGTTAAAAAACCCCCACTGATTACAGTCTTTCTTTTTAGAGAATGGTACTAATTATTAAAGATCAGATTTTATCCCCTAATGTGTAAACCAAGAGTAATCCATTGCTTTAAGTGGAATTACACTGCAGAAAACCAATTTGAGATCAAATGTAACTTTGATCCTAATTGTTATAGCTGCTAATTTAAATATATTAAGTGTGTGGTTATGCATTCTGTCCTTATCAAACTAAAGATGGATCACCATCTTCTTTTTTTAAAAGGAGCTCTTCAGAATAACGTACATTGGTACTGCATTTTCCAGAAGTTACACTAGCAGAAGTGTACAGTCAAATTAAAATATAAGACTTCTCCTTCATCACCTCAATATAAACATTACACTTCAGAAGTCAGATGGCATGGCTATGCAGTTACTTCTATTACTGGAGGTTGCACCACGAATGTTGTTATGCAGAGTTAAAATTAGGAACTTTCTCTTAACTTTTGTATTTGAAATTTATTCCATTTTTTTATTATTATGCTGGAAAGTACAGAATATTAGTTTCACTTACTGAAGCATGCATGTTGGCAAGAGTGGTGCATAGATTTACATTTCAAAAGTTCTTAGGGAAATTGTCTTCCCTGGGGGTATGCTTCGTGACTGTTATTATTGCTATTGGAGGTTACACGTGTTTGGAAGAAAAACTATGCCCCATAAGGTAAAGCAGAGTAAAAAAAAATCATAAAAGATATGTTAATTATTTATAACTACAAAACAGAATACTTGAAATTATGGCAAATTAAAAGGACATTTGTTTACACACAAACAGGATAGTTTAAAGCTCAGGCCTTGCCCATTGCATAGAAGTGAAGCCAAGTAAGTGACAAAGCATATGAACGTTATCATAGATTTCTCAGACAAATAATACCTACAAGGAGTGTCTGGTTTCGTCAGATTAAGGCTTTTTTTTTCTTTTTTTTCCCCACCAAATGTTGCATTTTGCCAGAGGATGCCACATATTTGACAGACCACTCTCTCAAACAACTTAACTTAAAAGGCTTTTTTCAGAAGTCCCTCAAGGGACA
Source organism: Formicarius rufipectus (assembly GCA_013399695.1). Classification (NCBI taxonomy): domain Eukaryota; kingdom Metazoa; phylum Chordata; class Aves; order Passeriformes; family Formicariidae; genus Formicarius; species Formicarius rufipectus. The sequence goes on along the minus strand of VXAU01002359.1, from coordinate 41,373 downwards.
TAGTCTAGAGCAACATGTGATCTTGAGCTAGTTGTCAACGCAACAGTTGTTTCAATATTTGAAAAGACAAGGCAGTATCTCCTTAGTAATTTTTGTGTTGGTGTGTCGGGTTTGCTCAGCTCCCCGCCAAACACAGCTGTGAGCTGGCTAGCTCTCCCCACCCCACTCCTGACAAAAGGAAAAAAAACAACTAGTAAAAGGCAAAATTAGTAAAGGAATATATAGATACATTTATAGATTTTTTTATATATATAGCTAAATACTATGTACATATTATACAACAATCCCAAACACCCCCCAAAAGGGAAAAATGGGGAAAAGGACCAAAAAGGCTAAAAACGAAAAACAATCCCACACAATCAAATCCCAGGAATTAATTAAATAGAACAATAACACAGGAAGATCTCACCAACATCCCTTGGGAGAAGTGAGTGCCTTCCCTCCTCTGTCGACAAAGACAACAGCTCTCAGCCAGGCCTGAGCTCAGAGAGATAAGCCGAGGCCTAAACACTGAGAACTGCTGGCTCCGTGTCAACCCAACAAGGGAGAGAAGAGGAAAAGCCAAACTTCCTCCTGTCTTTATATACCTGATTACTTAATGATATGGAATACTTCCTTAGTTTTGTACCCCGGTTTCTAGGGAAGGCCTACAGACAAACTACCACAGTCGATAAAACTGGTTGGTCTTACATGACATTTCCTTTAGTTCTACAAAATTCAGTATGGAAGGAAGTGACCTGACCAGTTCAGAAATTTACGTAACAGCTGATGATGTTAATTCTGGGTATCAAAAGTGCTAGCACCTCTTCCCTAAATGTTGGGATGTCAGAACGCTGATATAAATTTATCTGAAAAACGTGTACTACAATGAAAAAACTTTATGCCCAAGTAAACTACCGTACCTTATATGGGAGGGATAAATGTTGATAGGAAGAAAAGGAAATACCTCTCTGGCAGAAAAGAAAACCTCTTGAAGGATGCATTGGCCAAACTAAAGCACAGCAATATGTATAGATCAATTTGTTGTTTGGCTCTGCAGTTTATCACTGTCCAAATAGCTTGTATTTGCCTCTGTGTGCACTATTTAGCTGATCAGTGTATCTGACATCTTGCCCTATGCAGCGTATGATGCAGATTGCATTTAAGACTACAGGTTGTTGATGCAAACTGTGAAATCAGAGAGGTGTTTTGCTTTCAGTGGTTTTCAGATTCAGAATCTTGGGAAACATTTGCAGTCTTGAGCCTTTTATGCCCAGAAACATTTCTGATATAACCCATTCCAGATAAACAGTTCCCTGCATATTGGGCCATCAAAATGTTATCAATCCAGTATACTGTCCCAGTCGTGCGCCAGTATTAGAGCTGTAGTCTGAGTGGCCAATGAAGTTTTACGGATGTGTTTGCCAAGTTATTGTGTGTACAGAGATAACCATGCAAACAGCTCTTCTTCATGACCTTCCACAAATGCTTCTCTAAAGAGGCTGTTTTCAACATGGCTCTGCATGTTCTTTTAAGTTATATGTAGCAAAGAGGCCAAAATGCGTATCTGTGTCCTTCTTTCAGCTTATGTATAATGTTGCTGAACTTTGGTTTAGAACTAAGCTATTAGTATTAATGTTATTATTAACTGCTGAATTAATACAATTAATATATAGAGAAGATGAAAATGTGATTATTACAGACTAGGAATTACCAACATGTTGTTGGTATCAATATAGAGGGTATGAATTCAAAATCCAAACTTGACAAGTATATCTCTGCCTGTGAACTTGAAAATTACATATTGCTTGTTCACATTGGCCCAGTCACTTAGCAGGTGACATCTCCAAAGATAATAGCTCTTCTCTCTTAAAGAAGCTACCCAGGAAAAAAGATTTTATTAGCTATTATATCTGTCATCCTCCAATGCTATTTTAGGTAGCACAATCATTACCTATAAAAATCAGGAAAGTGGGGGAACTTTTCCCTTATTGAGATGATATCCTACTCAGTGAGCTGGATGGAAGGAGGAAACTTCTGCTGCTTTATACTACAAACTATTGGTCCTGATGTGAATGAACATGTCTGTAATTGGCTGAGTTTTTAGAGTCTCAGGCAGGTTCACTGATGTAAAAATCCTTAAAATTTGCTTTGATTCATTGACGGTCTTGCCTTTCTTTGTGCGTGCTCAGCTGCTGCAAAGGAGTTCACTATTCCTACATGCCACCCCAAAAGTACTAAGAAAAATATTTAAAAACAGAGAGAAAAGAGGTTTCAACTGACCACAAGAAGTAAACAGATTGGTGTTTCTGGAATAAGCTAACTTAGACAAGTGTCTGATACATGACAGTTCCATTTTAGTTTTTTCTTAAAAAAGAATTAAATACTAAGTAAAAATGTCTTAGCAAATAAAACAAATATAAATTTAGTTCAACTGCACTCTCACTAACATTAAAAAAGCTGTTAGGGCAGGAAGCTAAATCAGTAAATCCCTTTTTTTCTAGTTAAAGTCCAATTTGGATCAGCTGCTTCTCTTAAAGATAAGGGGTCCCTCTAATTGTGGTATTGTCATGAGGAGCTCTTAAATACTTTGATATGAAATGTGCTTACTTACCTTTAGCTTTTAAAAATTCATATAGTGTGCAGAGCACAGGACAAGATCTCAAGATTGTCATAAACTTCCCCAACTTTTATGACTTGAAATAACATCTAGTCTACAACCAACCAGAATATCAAAACATGTTCTGCAAAGGCAGGCTCAGATGAGCTGCAATATTTTTTTCATTCTGTGGTTGCCTTTTAATTTTTGTTGCCAAGGGGACAAACCAAGAGGAAATGGATTTAACAACTGCAAAGTGATGAATTTTAAAGCTGCTGCTAATAATGTTTGAACTCCAAATCTAATTTGTATGTAGGAAAGTAGGAATAATAATAATGTCATTTTAGAAAATGAAATTAAAGCAAATAAACAAAAATCACCCTTTCCTTCTCGTACTCTTCTCTCTCATATCCAAATCATTTGGGAACTGGAGCTTTGAAGAATAGAACTGTAAATGCCCAGTCAACTACAGAAACACAAAAAGGTAAAGAAACCCAAAATATTGAACCTTATTCGGTCTCATAATCTGATATTTTCTTGACATACACAGAATTTCTTGAACATGAGGAAAGTCCAAAATGCACATTTGATTTGTAAATGCTATTCAAACGGCAGAAAGGAGATGCTGCAGATAGCAAGAGTGATGTTTCTACATCTCCCTATGCCCCTTGCGTGCTTTTGAGTAGGAAAGACTTGACAAGAGAAACAGGAGGGATGACAGCAGCAGGTGAAAAACCTTTGTGGTTTTTAGGCCTGCTCTCTGCACAAACTCGCTGTATGCAAACTCAGATATACCAGTTTGCATAAGCCTTGGCACTGCAACACAGGGCATGTCATCAAGCAGCCTTACTCCTTCCCTCCTCCAGGTCGCTGTGTATGTTTTCCTTTTCTGAAAACTAATGCATGACAACTGACATAGACTTCACTGCAAGGGACTTTCAGACTTCTGTGCCTGCAAGGTTACCCTCACTGCAGAAATCTTCTGCAGGTGCTTTTTCTGGTACTGCCAGTGTCCATTCTACTGTAGCAAAATAAATGCCAGACCTGAGTATTGAAACTATCCACAGAAAAGTTAGAGAGAAACAGTTCTTGCAGAATTCATTCAAGCCAAAGAGATCCAAAAACCTTTCTCCGGATCTATGTAAATACCTAGAGAAGGCCACCAGTATTGTTACACCCAATACTCAGTCCTATCCAAGTCTGCTGCCAGAGACTTTACACTTTAAGAATTGTCAGCATTACATTTGTGACACTGAATTTGCCTACATGATTACATTTTTGTTTCTTAAAATATTTTTGGTCTACCAGGTAGAATCTACCAAATCTATCAGGTAAAACCTGCTAAAATTCATAAATCGGACGTTTATCTATCTGATTTTGATGACCACTCAGACTTCTCTGCTAGGAGATACCTTCCTGTGCAGGTACTACAATAACCAAAGAACACCCTACTTCATTCTCTAGATCCAGTTCCAGATTCATTACTTTCTTTATGTCTCAGGAAAATTCAAGTGGTCTCTTACTTCATGTAATGCTCTCAACTCTGAGACCATGTTTATTAGATCTTTTTGTATGCATTGTAAAGAAAATCCTTGAAATAATTTCAACAGGAAAATTTATCTACCAAATAGTGTAAATAGCCTTATTTTGCCTCTGCAATTTTATTCACAAACAGTATGTTTATACCCAGTTATAAATAGCTTTGAGAAAAATTACCAGTTTTGCCTTCTGACTTTCTGCTGCCTCAAGCTTTCTTTAAGCTGTAAGCATCAGCATTCTGATAGTGACATATGTACCAAGTACAGCAGTGACTGTCATGCCTCACTTATAAGGGTACTTTCCTTACAGGAGTACCAAAATATAAGTGATTTTTCAACCTTGATAAGAGATTTGAGAAATTATTTTCCTGTGGGAATAAAAGTGCTTGGTAAGCCAGAGATACTAAAGACACTTGTTAAAACCAGGGAGGAATTGCAAACTCTAGAAATTAAGTAATTTGAACATCTGTTAAAACTCAGCAAGCATGAATGAAATAATAAATCTGATAAATGTTTGGCATAGAAGCTTGATAGAATAAAAAAAAAGGTTAATATTTCAAATTATTTTGGCAGATGGCTTGGAGAAGGCTGTCTTAATTTCTCTTCAAAATGTAAATAAATCAGATGTGAAATGAAACTAAAGTCACAACTTCTCTAGACAATTTGTTTTAGTTTCTCACCATCCTCATTGTAAGTAATTTATTCCTTATGCCAAACAAAATTTAACTTCATTCACTTTTAAACTGTTGAACCTGCAAGCCCTGTGTAAAAAGTCTCTATCTCTCCCATCAACCTGACTCCATATATTGTAAGGCTGCTCTAAGAACCTTCTCCTCTTCTTCATGAACAATCACAATTCACTCAACCTTTTTCACAGGAGAGGTCTTCCAGCCTTTTCATCAATTTTGTGGCCCTCCTCTGGATCCACTCTAACAAATCTAAAATCTGATGCCTCAGACACAGAAGAAGTCAGGGTGTCTTGCCAAAGATTTCCTTTATGGTCACAACATCAATGAATTGATGAGTTCATGCTGGAAGACTTTTTTTTATTAGTGAAAGTCCTTCAAAGGTAGTTGCCAAGTCTACTCATAAAGTACATGGTAGATTTTACCATGGGTGGCAATTTCCCAATATATAAGGCATAGTATGGAAAACCTAGTCATTTGTGTTTAAATGCAATGTCTTATTATACAAAATGTTTCTTAAAGCATCTGTAACATCTTACCACTATTCTTCACTTTTGTCTCCCTGTAAGAGCAAGCTATATCACAACTTTCTCATGCTGAAAAATAAAGGGTAAACTCTAGGTCTGTTTAAGTGTACTAAAGTCTCATTCTCAAATATTTAGGTTTTGTAGTTACAGCGGCTTTTCCATAACACCTTCAATAAATGATTTTCATTAAATGATATGCAAGGATTATTTTGTGTCAAAAAATATAAAAATAGTGTAATTTTTGTTAAAATTAGTGTTTAATTAATATCTGTGAAGTTCTTAACTGGATGGCTCCAACTAGAAGCTGATTTTAATATTGTTGCTATCTCCATTAGTGATAAATTAGTCTTTTAGCAGCTCTTCAAATACCAAACACTTTAAAAATAATAACCATTTAATATAGATTTGTTTATATTCATAATGCCTTACTACAATGAGAGCATATCATGTCAAGATATTTAGATTGGGCCAACTTGCTTATAATTTGTTGCGGTTTAAAAAGCTGCACATCATATAGGGAAAGCTTTTAACATGGTTACTGGTCAACAGTTTCTCTGAGCAAATACAGTGAGTTGTGTATCTTTATAATGACTGAAACATAAAAGGATTTAGCAATGTGATTATGATGTTTAATTAATAAAGAAGATGAGATCTTCACATGTCCAAAATATCCTTATGTTCAAAGCTAATGGCAATCAAGATATCTGTCATCATTTTCATCTCCCAAAGTAAGGATCTAATGATTTATCAAGACTACTGCTTCTGCATCTTGAATGTCATAATTTCTTACTTGGCTGATAAACTTCAAAATGTGGTATAAAAAATATAGGTACATTTCAGAAGTGTGGGAAACTAGTTCCTGACTACAGGTAAACTATAAATCAACAGTTTCAAGGGTTATTCTGTTCAACTTAGCACAGTCCTATAGTCTGATATGTTGGTGTTTTGTGCATACAGATTTAATGATAAACATAGAAATAAAACAACAGCTGCTACACAAACCCTGCAGCTCCATTATTGAGTGAACTATTCTACCAATGTTTCAAAAGATCTTTGAAAGATAAGGCATAAATTTCTTATCAAATCCCAGAGGAACTTATTTCTTAGTCTTTTTTCTCCATTCCTGTATTGGCACCAGACCCAGTGTGTCTCCCTCTTCTACTCAAGATAAAAAATGTTGCTATGTAATGAGGACTCAACCAAAATCTGAGAGAACATTCCCAACACTGGACTTTTTTTTTTTTTTTCATCGTGGCTTGAAATCTAGCAATGAAATATTATTTAAAAGGGGGTACCCTTTTTCTTCCACAGGTTTTGATGAACATTATCTAAAATATAGCAAAAACCATCTATTAAGAGGTTGAAGACTGATGTTTAAAAATAAACTGACATACCCTCCTTTGTATGTTAAATGGCTGAGTACACATTCCTTTGGAAATTTTTATTACATTTTGAAGTTTTATTTTGTTTGTCTTTATGTATTTTGAGGATGCAATTTGTGAAGAGAACCAATTCTTTTGTACTGTCCCCTGCCTATCAGCTTTTTAGCATTTCATTTTTAATGGAATTCCATCCCATTTCATTAAGTGTTTGGGCAACTATAGAATAAAAAGCTCCTCCAAGAAGCGTCAAAAGAACTTCACTCAGAGGTGATTGCAAGAGAGAGTTGGATACTTTTCTGTTCTCGTGCAGATGCAGTGGTGCTGGATGTCTGTACTGTCAGAGTCATAATACAGGAATTCTGATGCATACTTGGGCTATTTAAACTTTGATTCGGAAGACTTGTGCCTACCATTAAATTCACATTGTGTCTGTTATGTCATTCTAATGACATTTGTTAAATACTAATCCCCATTCCCTTTCAATGTGTTACTAGGGGATGCTAAAAAAAACAGCTAAATTAGTTGATGCAGCAGCCAACCAAAATACCAATCCAAGTACTGAAATTATGTGGTATATTTCATTAAAAATATATAGATTCAAAATATATACAAATTGTATATTTCATTACAATCAAAATGCAGACCCTGAAAATGTATTCTATTATTATCAAGATTTGAGGACAATAGCATAGTTTGCTATTTTAGTGAAAATGGGGAGAAGAAAAAAAGAAAAGAAGGAAAAGGAAAATAAATTCTTGTAGGGAGTAGTATGGTATGGAATTTTTTATGCTCTGTGTAACTTTTTGCCTCAAATATCACATGTGATAGTTAAAATTATTATTATACCAGTACCACTAGATGTCAGTACAATCATTGATCTCAACTACAGTAATAGCAGAGTATATTCTTCATATTCACTGCTACAGACAAATGAAAGTATACTGATGGAAGTTATATCACAAAACAGTGTGACAGTTTTACAAAATGATGAGTCTGTATTTTTTCCACTAAAGCACTTACAGCATCAGGAGCTTGAAGAGAGTTTCAGTTCTAAAAATGTCAAAGGTGTTTTCTAGTCTTCTTCTTCACTTTCTGAACAGCGATGGTAATTTTTCCTTTTTTTTTTTTTTTTTCCCCCCCAAAAA
>VXAU01002359.1:16820-31377 GCA_013399695.1 Formicarius rufipectus | reverse complement strand
ACCTTAACACAGCTTGGGTTTGCTTTCCTTGAACCAAAACAGATCAACAGCATCCATCAGAATAAAGAATCAAAAACGAAAAGTTCCTTCTCTGTCATCTGCAGACAGATGATTCTTTTCCAAGGCCTCGAAATGCCAACTAGGCAAACCAATTGCTGATCAGAAACTACAGATACTAATTCATACAATTTCAAATTTCAACTTACTTTCTTATCTCTTATATTTTCCTTTTACTTTCTACATGGTTATTCTTACTGATCTTCACAGAGATTCTGAAGTTAGCCCAAGAAAATGTCAGAGTTAAGGTGACTTCCAGGCACCTGGATGTTGCTTATTGTGGTTACTTTCCTGCAAACACATGGGAATTTACTTATCCTAGAGATAGGGAGGAAAGATGGAGGGAATGGGGAAGAGCCACTGATGGGTGCCATGTACTACCTGGTATTGCACTGGAAGGCAGAGTCAGGACATGAACTCCTTTGTGGGCTGAGATAAAGACAAGCAAGCCAAGGATATAGTGCAGGATCTCATTTCCACTCTGGTGTTATCCTTTCTCTTTACTGTTGAATATTATTTGAGTAGTGTTTTAATGGGCTTCTTGTGTTGGTTTGGCTATTTTTAATGTATGTGCTTGTATCTGTCCTGCTATGTGACTTCTGTATCATTTACATGGCTGTTTGCATTGGGGCACCTTGGGGCAACTGTTGTAAAGAGAACTTGTAGTTAATGTGTCAATGAACAGTTTCTCACTTCTCTCTTTCATGTGCAGCAGATAGACTTTTCTTGACTCCTCAGCTATCTCTGCATAGGTGACAAGCTAATCTACAGGACACAGGACTTGAAATACAGAGGCCTGGTTTATAGCTCTGGATTTGAACTACTCTGACAGCCATCTGCATTCCTACTACTTTTTGATCCAAAGATAGCAAAGTGTGTTACACACAGGAACTAAGAACAACAAATTCTACAAGAGCCATGATTAAGACCTGTTTTGTCTCACAGAGAAATTTTCAAATAAATATTATGCATGAAAATGATGAGATCCAAGCTAAGCAAAAGATTTGCTTTAGTTGAAATGCCACACACATGTCGTATTCCTGTTATCCTTCTGTGCACATTTATCTTTTATCAAAAATATGTGTGTGTATGGTGCTTATATAGGCAGTTAAGCTGGTGGGATCATATATACTGATTTCTTAATTCTTATATTTTCCTTTTACTTTCTACATAGCTATTCTTACCACTCTTCACAGAGATTCTAAAATAAGCCCAAGAAAATGAGTGTCAGAGTTAAGCTGACTGCCAGGCGCCTGAATGTTGCCTAGTGTGGCAGTAATTGAACTTGAAAAAAAAAGATGCAAGTTTATAACCATCAGGCAGACGATAAATTTCACATTATATAGCATGGCAAGTGCAAACTTTCTGGGAGAGAGGTCTGTATTTAAATAAGCAGGATTGCTCTTTATTTATACTTAAAATTACCCTTAAAAATTGATAGCTGCCTGTCTAGTGTTGTCAGGCTTCATAACCATTCAGACCTTGCTAATAATTCCTGCATGAATGTTCATTTTATATTGCCTGTAAGATTTTCAAGCTATTGCATGTGCAAGAACTTTCAGTGCTTTAAAACCCCTTTGGTGACTTGACCTTACCAGTACGTATCAGAATTCACCCCAGGACGGAAATCATAAAATCCACAAGAAAAGCAACCATCTAGGGTCAGATCTGTCACACATCTCATTTGCTCACTGCTGAAATGGCTGCTTTCCTTCATGCCCCCCATCTGAGCCAAAGATAACTGTCCTGATCATGGTCCATAGAGGGGCACCTTTCCAGATACAGGTGAGCTGAGCTCAAACCACAGCCTTTGACTGCTCAGCTGGTGAAGGGTATTGAGACATTCTGGTCTGAAAAATGACAGCTCACCAGATGGTGGCATCACTTAACAACGTATGCAACTTGTCCAAAGTCTCCTTTGTCCTGCTTACTTTTTTGCAGGAACTCAACATGTACGAATTGCACCACAGCGTAGTAATTCTGCACTGCCATAGAACAACAAGACACCAATTTCTATACCTTTGCAGTGAGTATTTGACATAGCTTGATGAGACATACAGCATTGCTAACTTAGTTAAAGACTAAGCTGGAGTGGGCAGCTGTGTTTTTCTGTACCCTCCATATAGCTTGGAGTTGCAATGTTGAAAAAAAGTGAAGGAAGGATGAACTGAATAGCATAAGAAAGGCAGCAGCTCTTCTCTCTTTGGGTGTATCAAACACAGCATCGCCAGCTGATCGAGAAAGGGGATTGCCCCTCTCTACATTGTGCTAGTGGAGCCTTACCTTGAATATTGTGTGGAGTTTTGGGTATCCCATTAAAAGAAAGATACAAAACTATTAGAGAGCATGCAATGATGGGCAGCAAAGATGGTGAAGGGTCTTGAGGGGAAGCCATATGATGAGCAGTTGAAGTTACTTGATTTGTTCAGACTGCGGAAGAGGAGTCTGAGCGGAGACCTCATCATGTTCTCGTGAGGAGAAGTGAAGGGCCAGGCACTGATCTCTTTGGTGACCAGTGGGAATGGTCTGAAACTGTGCCAAGGGTAAGTTTAGATTAGATACTAGGAAAAGGTTCTCCACCTAGAAGGTGCTTGGGCACTGCCACAGGCTTCCCAGGGAAGTGGTCACAGCCCCAAGCCTGCCAGAATTCAAGTGGACAATGGTTTTAGATACATGGTATAATTCCTCGGATGATCCTGGAGCTCGACTTTGATGATACTTGTGGGCCCCTTCCAACTCAGGATAACTTGTTATTCTATTATTCTAACTGTTTGGAGAATTATGCACCACCCTTCAATCAGGGTAACAGAAGAAGAACCACATAATCTGCTAAAAGCACAAGGGCATGCAAATTAGTAGCAAATACAATGAATAGTCTGTGTTGTTGCAGCCTCCTGTTTGTTTTTGGGTTTTTTTAGACAGTACCAGATGCCCAACTAATCAAGATTGGCACATACAAGAATGAGGAAAGCTAGCTTAGTCAAAGTTTAATTTACTCTCACACTACTTGGGGGCACCCTCAGGACTGCACCGCTATGGTTCCAACAGCATGGTTTACAACACTTTAAAATACTTGGAATCAAACATAGTGAATGTATGTGTCTTGGAAATAGTAGAACTGCATATGGGTGTGCATTGCTGAAAGCAATACAATGAGTCTGATTGTTCATGTTTACCAGACCCATTAGGAAAATAAATAAATAATTTTAAAATCACCATTATCTGACTTGAAACACAGATTACATAATTTATGTACATGCTAGAGCCAACTCAATATTTTAATTCACAAAAGAATGAATAAAATATACTTTTAAAAGACAGAAATAAGAGTCTTCACAGAATTTTGCAGAAAAGGGAGTGACTGATTGAAAACTACAGATGCAACTAAATATTGAAGGCATTCGGAAACCTAGCCCAGATGCAAATTTTGTCTTTGTGTCTTTAACGATCTGACTTAGAAGTGATAAATGAATATCAGAGAGTCTTGAGGTGACATAGTAATAGAAATCTGGATGTGAATTCGGTGATTCAGATGTGTGTCATTATTCATACTACTTTGGAAGACACTCCCATCTTTATGTAAATGATGGATTCCTAAAATGTGAACTTTATGATCTGCAGAATGACATTGCCCCTGTTTTGCATAAATTAAACAGCAGATCCCAGTAACTAGGCTTTCCCGTTTACATTATGCTTCAGTTCCAAATCCATGGGATATAAATGAGAGCAGCATATGGTCCAGAATGGGAAAGCTGTGGGACTTTCATGTATGCACCATGGGAACAAATGGCTGTCCCACAGATGGTGGACTGTTTAGATGCACCTCCTATATGATGGATGCCAACGTGCAGGAGGATGAAGCCATGAGCAGCCTCTAGAGGTCTTTGCTGGCTGTCGTGGCTAGAACAGATGCTAGAGCAACACAAAGGGTTTGCAAGGATAGCTCTTTTTATATCTTGGCTTTCTGTTTTCAATGCTTGCTGTATGTGGAAACTTATGGCATAGCTGAATGATCATTCCATAAAACTGTACTATAGTTAGAACTTGTTTGTGAGGGCACTAATAATAAAAATAATTTTATTTCAGATTAATTACTTCAGTTTCTTTGCACTGGATTAATTACTTTCTTTTTAGTTTCCTTCCATGAGAAGTACAGGGAGAAAACACACTTTTTTTCTCTCTCTCCTTTTTTTTTCTTTTTCCCAAACTCTCTTGACCCAGGTCTTTGAAGAAAAATTCACAAAATGGAGTGGATGATAAAGAAGGGTCTGAGAAGATACTTCTATATCCCACAGACTTTCACGGACACAAGTTATGTACAACAATGAAAGCATTGAAAGAGACAAGCATTTAGATATAGCCAACAGGGAGAATATAATTGGAAAGAAAGTCAGAAAAATCTTTCTGTGAAGAGTAAATCAGTCCACTGGTATATTTTGAAATACTAAGCTCAGTTATTTGAAGAAGATTTATAAGATATTGGAAAAATAAAGTCCAAACTATACTAAAATTTTATTTCAAAAACTGCTTTGTATTTACCTGAGAATTTGTAGCTGTAAATATATGGGTAAGACTGTGAGGATCCTAGCACACTAGTGTATGTCCTGTCAGCTATAATCAAAACATGCATATAAAAGCAGCAAAAAATTGTTGCAGCAAATAGAGAAGAAAATACTTGTGACAAATGACAACACTGCACTAACAAGAGCAAGGCATTGTGAATATACAAGATTACTCTTCCTGGCCTTCCTCCCATGGTTAACCACATCTCCCACACTCTGCCTGCCCTACATGCACTCTCCGCCTGACCCCAACCCATTTCTGCCTCCTACAGCCATGCTCCTTTGTCCTCCAAATGCTTTCATGAATACTTTATAGTGTTGCTGGCATCAAAATTCTTACCACGACTGGAAACTTGATGTCCTTTTGAAAATGCCTAGCTGGGCAGCAAAGGACCTGCTTCCACATGAGTTTCAGAAAGCAATTGGCTGGAGGTAGGTTGTAAGCTGAAGGAATTGGTCCTTTTCTGTTTTCAAGATGAGGATTTCTAGATCACCGTCTGGCTAGCAGAAAGGAAAGCAGTGAAATACCAAAGCAGTTTTGGGTGCAGAGATGTGGCACGAGCAGAGTGTAAGGTTGGCTCCACATACTGGAAGTGATATTACTGGGGTAATCTCTCTGCTGACACCCAAACCTTCTCCTGCACAGAATGAAGTATATTTCTTCACACTTTTACCTCCTTACCTTTTTTGCCCTCCTTCTGCAAAATAGAGAGAGTTTTCTTCTCTAACACAGTTAAAGTGAGTCACCAAACTTCCATATAAGATTTTACCTCAGCCCTTCAAAAAGCTCTATGAGCACTTTCTAAGGGTAAGGGTCAAGAAAGAGCAGAGACACTTCAGGACTTTATTCCCCTTTTTTCTGGTATTGCTAAAATCCCAGTTCATCCACGATGTATAAAAAGGATATGGTAGGTAGAAGCAAAATTCTATAAAATCTTGGTATGTTTAAGATCATACACATGTGGTTCTCAGATCTCCTTAGCAGGTTCACTGCACTGGTGGAATGCAAAGAACAGACATTTTTCTGTGTGGTCATTTTGTAAATATATAGCAGACTCTATGTGTGTTATAAAAAGCTTAATCCTTGATTGCCCCCCACCACCTTGTCTTTCCTTTAGCTATTTCTCTGAATTTTTTATTCATGTTTACAATTAGTTTTATTAAGAACATTTTCCTTCATCCTACTTTTCTGTTCCAAACATCTGGGGTTTTTTATTCTGTTTTGTTTTTTCCCCTCCTAAATATTGGTGAATCATTTTCTTCTCAGCCTTTTCCCCAAAGGGCTTTGAGATTTTACAGAATTCTTCTTTTCTGTGAAGACCTTTTCCCCATTCAGTTCCACTTTTGAGAGCAGATCAGTTTAGTCTCTCCTCTTTAATTTCCACATTTTTGTCGTTCAAGTCTCACCATATTTAGAATGAAAATGCCTTTCAAGTGCTTACTTATTGAAAATAATATGTATACACAGACTGAAATGGAAAATTGCAATCATTCCCTGTGTACAGAACTCTGAATAAGAAGTCTTTTGGTCTTCACCAGATACTGTAAACACCCATGCAATACCATATGCATGTATATATGCCACATATAATGTGATTTAGTGTTGCATATCTGAAAATTTCACAGCTAAATGCACATGACTGTATAAAGTCAACTGCCCTCTTCACCTCCAAAGATGTCCCATAGGGAACAAACCATAGCCCTGAGTAGTTTCACAGCAGTCACTAGAATAACACAAAAGAGAAAACTAGCACAGAGTGTTCTGATGGACATGAAAGACCCATAAGAGATCTGAATTTATAAAGTATAATTAGTGTTAAAAATGAAAAGTAATTGCATGAATGGATACTTTTTTTTTTCTAATGTTATAATTTGTGTTTATACTATTATATTTTATTGTTACATTTACTCAGTATGATGTTCCAATTACATATTGGTTACAATACCAATTACATATTGGTTACGCTGGATTTTATGCAGGCAGTGTCATGTGCTAAACATTTAATCATGAGACTGACTTTCACTACTTAGGGGGAAGGGGAAAAAAAAAGGATAACTAGTTTGCTATTCACGCACAATAAAATTCCAAATGAAAAATGTATCATCTCCTCAGTTACAGTGGTCTAGATTGAAGTGATGATCCTTTAATTTACCAATTCAATTGAGAATACAACTAATCTTAGTACCTTTTTCTTTTTTTTTTTTCCATTTCTTTTTTTCTATATAAGATCACAAAAAGGGTCATACTCTAAATAAGGCCAGGACAAGCAATTTTTTCTTAATATTCAAAATGTCCTCTAATAGCTCAAACAAAAAAAAAGACAAAAAATTCTGCTATTCACAAAAATGCAGCAAATGAGCTTTTGGATTTCATTGAATTTAAAGTTTAAATTTTACCTGTTGGCTGGCACCTGAGTGAGTAATGGAGGAGCTTTATTTGGAAATACTTTGGGGAAGTATTCAAGCCATTTTTGACAGCATTAATTTCAATGCTGTAGTTTGAGAATTTCACCTTTCTTGAAATATGTAGCTTTCTGACATCAACCCAGGTGTAATCTACCAGAATCATGTAGTCTAGTTCAATGAACTTTTTGGGAAGACTTGCAGTATCTCTTCTGTTTTCAAGTGATATCTTACCAGTTGGTCTCAAATACTGAACTGCAAAACCTCAGGAAGAACTTTATATGCAATGAAACATTTTTCATAAATGCAAAAAGAAGATAATAACATTTGGAGTCAATATTACAATTTACTCACTGCAGTCTATCTCACTGAAATTAACCTGGTCAGAAACAACTTCCAAAAAGAATGCCAACTCTTGTGTAACTTTTATTTACTTTTTTAATCACACAGCTACTCCAGATACTTCATTTTATTGTATTTATTAGAAATGTAAAGAAAACTTATTTTTAGTTGGATTTAATTGTATCAGTCACAGAATCATAGGATCATTGAATGGTTTGGATTAGAAGGGACATTAAAGCTTATCTAGTTCCAACCCCCATGCTGTGGGCAGGGACACCTTGCACTAAAAGAATCAATTACAGTGTGGCTGAGGTTGGCCAACACCTCTAGAGAATACCCTCTGCTTAGAGCAGAGTCAACTACAGCAGGTTCATCAGGGATTTGTCCACTTGGATTTGGTTGTCTTCAAGGATGGAGATTCCACAGCTTCTCTGGGGTCTGTGCCAGTTTTTGATTGTCATTGAAGTAAACAAACAAACCAACAAACAAACAAACAAAAACACAAAACAAAACCCAAACCAACCAACCAACCAAAAACCCAAACCAACCAAACAAAGAAAAAATTTACTTATATTTTAGCAGTATTTGCTGCATTTCAGTTTGCACCCATCACTTTTCATCCTGTCAGTGAAGACAACTGGTAAGACTCTGTCTCCATTTTCTTTAGTTGCCCTATCAGGTATTATACACATAGATAAGAGTCTCTTGGGTCTTCAATAGAGCAAACAGTCACAGCAGTCTCAATCTGTCCTTGTATGGCAGGTGCATAACCCATTGTGAAACTCCTCACCTCCCTGGGGGAGGTACTGAGCATTCCCACCTGAACCTGAGCATGTATAATCTTTGGGTTTGGGGACTTCTGGTCCCACTTGTGGGATCCAGAGGAGGACCAGAACCTCAACAGGACTATGACTGCCACTCTCGACCAGACCGTGACCATCATCCTCACGGACATGTTTTCCTTACCTTTGACTTTGTACTCAGGAGGACCACGTGGTGCTCAGCACAGGGGCTAATAAACACCATTCTGCTCATGTCCCAGCGTGCTGTGTTGTACATCTGTTCTTTTGTGGGCTAAAAACCCAATTTCTCCCTTGTATCATTGTATTTATTGTAATCTTTTTATTAAATTGTAACTCTGACATGTAATCTCTTTTTGAGTTGGGTTCACTTCTACTGCCTATTTACCTTTAAACTAGCACAATAACTGAGTCGTTTTACAGTCACCTGCACCAGTTCTCTCAGGACTCACAGGTGCATTCTGTGAGGTCTCAGAAACTTGTGTATGTCCAGTTCACTAAAATATACCGTAGCCTTGCCCTCTCCAGCAAGAGTAAGTTTTCTTTGCTCCAGATACATGGGGGGTTTTTTGTTTTAAATCATTGTTCCTTAAATTTTAAATGAATTTTCTACAGGGATTTGGACATATGACTTATTAAATTTAATAAGCACCATGGGGCAAAACCCCTTCGTCACTACCTGAAAAATTGATGCTAATACTTACTAATGCTACTTTTGTAATTTTTGAACATAAATATAAAATACTTTCGTGGGGACAGTAAGAGAACACAGGTTGGATGAATGTTAATTGAAAGTTTTGAGAAAACTGATAACCTGAAAAGTAATTTATGTGGAAATAAAAAAAATAAAAAAAAGTCATCAAAATCTGAATGCAGTGTTGAATAAAAGTTGCATCAGCAATCCTTTTGAAGTGGACTTCTCTCCGTTCTCCAGGATAAGCAAAAACTTTTGAATCCAAAATAAGTGTGGGCAAGGTATGAGGACAGAATTTGTTTTGAAAGCTACACCTCCTGGAGTAGGTTGATGCAGAGTAGGGGATATGTGTAGATCTGGCTCCCATCCATGCTAGAAGAGTTTACTGGGGAAAAATAAGACTTCAGGGAATCCTGTCATCAAAATGTCATCTTCAGATACTAAGATTTTTATACAGAAATAGAGGCTTGTATTTAAAAACTAATATTTTTTTAAATATTAGTTGCCTAAGACAAAATAAAAAATGAGTTCTCTGAGCTTGAAGAGTTATGAAGAAATCTATCTCAAACAAGAATAAAAGAATCTGCACATAATAAGCAGACCTTCTAACAATATTGCTTCCAATAAAATAAAACTGAGCATCTGTTAGTGCCAAAGGCATTATCCAATGTGCAATTAAGAACCATCACATTTATGCCAGACATGAAATAAGACTAGATGAATCACTAGAAATATAAGGCATAGGCAAAGATGAGGGACTAGCTTCACTGTCTGGATTCAGCTCTGTTCTCCCTTTACATTTAACCACACTGTCAACTGCCATGTGATATGAAACTCCAAGTAAAATGAAGAGTGGAAAGTTTTATCCATATCAGCTGGTAAAGAGTTGTTTTTTGCCAACTCTAGTAGAACATGCAGGAGCTGTGTTGGGTTTTTGTGGCTCTGCAAAAATATCTGCATAACTCCACAGCTATCTGCTTCTGCTGGGTGTTACCTGTCTGGAAACAAATGTTAACCACCCAGAAATGTACTTTACTTTGATACAATTCAGAAAGGAGTGTTCTTTGGAGAGAAGGAAAGACAGAAATTATCTGGGAAACAGTGATAAATGTTGAAATCAACCATCAAAACTATGTACACATAAATATACCTCAGTAGGAGATCAAGAAGCAGGAAATGTGCATGGTGCTTATCACCCACACATAGCAGTGTGAACAGCTGGCTACATGTCCTAGAGTGGTCAGGATAATCCTGTAATTAACATTGCACTTCAATGGCAAATCAATAAATAAACAAAAAAATCTTATAGTCATCTCATACTTGAGCATTGAGGTATAGAGGAAGAGGGCAGCAAGCAGCATTCAAAGACCACTGTTAGGAATTTTTGAGGAGCTGACTCCATGCCATATTCACAACATAGTTTTCCTGTGCACCGGCACATCCTTGAGCATTCCAGAGTGCTTCTAGGACTCCTCTGTCAGGACATCCTGTTTCTTAACTGCAGATATACAAGCTATATTTCACTTGAAAGCCGAGAGATGCTACCATAGAAATATGACATGAGACATAATTCTGCCAGTGCCTAGTTGCAACAAAGATATAAAATTACAATTTACTCTTTAAAATTTTATTTGCATCATACCACCCCTCACTGTGAAAAGGATTTCTGAGATCACATCACAATAGCTGAATGGATGGAGATTGCTGTAGAGAGAGACCTATTTTGTAGGAATGCAAAGGCAGAGTTCCTCTCTGGAAGACATAAAACTGCAAAAAAAANTAATGGATACTCTATATCCCCAGTTTCTAAGAAGGATATTTTCTTCAACTTTAAAATTCCATATAATGAGATAAATCTGTTTAGAGAATAAGCTGAATTGTTATCATGGTAATACACCTGCAGATCAACAGGTTATATCCTTTGCTTCTTTACCAACGCACAGAAATGTTGCCATTGAGAAACGGAACATCTTGGTGGTGATTAATGACCATTTCACATGAAGAGATTACTTTCTCCCACTGATTTTTACCAGCTATAAGAGGGAGTAGTTTGATGGCAGGACTGCATAAAGGAAGTCATGTGTGAGTCTAATCTTTCATTAAAACTGAACCTTATATACAGTATTTTAAAGTGAGAAAATCAACTCCTGCAAAAATGGCCATACTCAAGCCTCTTTTTGCGAGGCTGTTTTGAGTTCATCATCTCAAAACTCACATTTCTGTAAAATATAAAATAGTAATAATTATTGATCTATCAGAGATCACCATTACAACACAGCCTCCCTGGTTTGACTAACCCAAGCTCTGGAAAGGATAAGGAGAGGTAAGGTTTCTGATTTTAGACAGGGATAGTCTTCCCTCTCTTTCTATTAGATTTTTACTCAGTCTCAGATGTTACCTGAGAAAAAGCACAGTTCAGCATCTCTGCCACTGAACAGCGGAAAAGTTGGTTTGAAGACATTACCTCTGAAACCCTCAAATCTGAAAGGAATCTTCCCTCTCTTTGGAGGATTGGACAGTCATTTGCTATTAGGTTTTCCAGTTGATATCCGAAGAACACACTTAAAATCACTATAATGATATTTCACTTGACTCTGTCTGACAGTGGAAAGCACAGTGGGTAATTTAAGTCTTTTGGAGTTTCCTTCTACTCCCTGCATCTATGCCCAAAGAAGAAATCCATTTTCCTGTGTACCAGTCCCCCTTGGTGCTATATTTTGTCCCAGACTTGTGTTCTTGATGTGAATGCCAAAGGCATGTCATTGGAACCGAAAGTGAATAAACAGTGCACAAATTCTCAGTGATCTTTCACTGACTTGCATACCATAATAAAAGGATGAGCATTTAAAAATGCTGCGCTGTGCTGTACTCCACTGTCTTCCAAGTGCCTACTCATAGAGCAAGAAATGAAGGATTAAAAATATCTGCTTGTCCTTTTAAAAGTGCTGCTTTTGATTTAAGCTTAAAATAGCCTCCTGATTATCTATGTCTCAAAAGGGACCTGTTTGCAAACAGCTCTTTCCTTTCCTCCCTACCTACAGTCCTGCCTGCACAGACCAGAGCCTTCATTCACCCAGCCAAGGCAAATGGGCTGCAATTCCCTTGGATTAAATCCACAAATCTCCTTAATTGGCAGGAGAGATTGCCACTGAGTGGCGTGAAGGACTCTTTCCTCCATAGGGGTCGATTGTGTTGCCTTCATGGGCCTACACATATCCGCCATCCAGCAGAACAAGAAGCCTGCATTGGTCATCATCAGATATGAGGCTCCTGCCTCGTTAGAATACAGTAGTCTAAAGAGCATGTTGGGAAGACTACATGGAGTGCACTTGAATATAGCATAATTTTTGGGGGGCCGAGCACTACTGTGCTTGGCACTCAAAATGAGTCAACCTTTGCAATAAAATGTCCTTCTGTTTCTTGATGCACTGTAGTTGTGGACTAAACAGTGAGCCTTTAATGCTACCCAGAGAAGGGTGTCATAATGAGATTACAGCCATTTAGTGGCGAAGTATCAGAGTTCAGCACTTTGTCTTCCATCTGTATCACCCATAACAGAACCCCTCACACTCCTCCTATCTCCAGAATCTGCAGGAGAAATGGCTTGCCCATGGACATATATTGTCATGGGGTAAAGCAAGCCTGGTGGAAATGCTCAGAAGCTTAATTTCTCAACTGGAGGGTATTTACCAGCGGTGAATGTGGAGAGCCATGTGGGTTGGCAGCAGTCAGTTCTTGCTTTCAGGACCATAATGTGCAATGCACAATAGCAACTCTTTTCAAGCTGGTGCAGCTGTTCTGCTCCATCAAGCACCTACTGAGTTGAAGGGTAAGCTCTCTATTTGAACACTACGCCCTCCATTTCAAAAGGCAAATGAATTTCCTGAAATGTGCAAAAACCTTATCAAGTCATGCAAATACCATACATGAGGTAATTTGAACACTAAATTTGGAAAACCGTTTTCTTAATAATAATAATAATAATAATAATAATAATAATAATAATAATAATAATAATAATAATAATAATAATAATAATAATAATAATAATAATAATAATAAAAAGAGAGAGAGAAAGAGAAAAGGAACAGAAAAAGGCCTGTACTCCATCTGTCTCTTAACTATCTAGCCATTTTCAGTCTCTTTGTGGGTTCATAATACCTGAGTTTGGAAGGCAAGTGTAGGACTTACCAGCTTTATAAGACTAAATAGAAACAAGCAAGTACTTTCTAGAAAAACAGCCATCTGACAAATTTTACTTTAGCCATTAATAAAATTCCTACAATCATATATCTTTCTGAAAAAGTTTTTCCCACATTGTTACTGTGTGTAATTCTTGTTTTGCACTTCACCTGACACCATGTAGTTGGAACTCTGTAACTTTAGTAATGTGGAGTTCACATTGTCCTGTTCAGCTTTTGTCTGATGTACAGGCATTGATTACACTGAGGAATATTAGAGCAAGCTCACTTCCAAATTCTCTGTTTAAACACATGAGTGTGTGGTGGACAACTAGGGCTTGCCAGGTGTCACAGTCCTGAGCCTATGTGACTGAATGGTCTCTAGCAAGATCACAGATCCTGTGCATCATTCGGTGCTGATGATCCACTTTCACCTGCCTTGTAAGTCATGCTGTGAGAGTGCTAATGTCTGACTCAGCTTTGGATAGATAATAGAAACGTCTCACCTGACAGTCAGTACCCACACCAGGGGCCATCAAACAGCACTGCTCTAGGTGAATCTGCTGTAGCAGTAGAGTTGGATAGATGTTCTCCAGAGATTCCTTCCAATGATTCTGTGACACTGTGATATTCATCAAAGTAACCCTTACACTTTGATGAAGGAACAGTGCCGTATTTTAATATTGATGTCTGCTGTTTATTCTTGCATCTAAAGACTCCATGTTATGTCACACTGTCACTGCTGAATGTGGTAAGTCCAACTTACGGTGTCCCACCATTATAGAAAAGATTTCACATTTACAAGTTCAGTTCTCTCTGGTTATATGGAGATACTCACCTAAAATGCATAGCTTCCTGCAGTAATCTGAGACAAAACATCAGCAAGAAGCAAAAATTGAAAGCAAAGCAAAACAGTGAAGCTGAAATTAATGCAAAATGGCCATGACTACT
The DNA here is from genome assembly GCA_013399695.1 of Formicarius rufipectus. Taxonomy (NCBI): domain Eukaryota; kingdom Metazoa; phylum Chordata; class Aves; order Passeriformes; family Formicariidae; genus Formicarius; species Formicarius rufipectus. The sequence continues at coordinate 17,387 of VXAU01002359.1, read as the reverse complement.
GGAGAGGAATGTTGTACCTATCCATTCTGATGACACAGCACTCATCCTTGAAGCAGGAGAGAAAGCTCTCACTTCTCAAAGGATGAATATTGCAGCTTCTTTTCCTAGTGTGAGTAAGATCTTTTTAGGACAACTTGAAAATTATCAGAATCATTGCACAAATCAAAATTTTATCCAAAGACAATAGAAGCTACGAATGCTTGGGAAAAAAATGCTGCTGCATAGTTTGTTTTCTGGACTGGATGTATTTCAATAGAAATGTAGCAGTGTGGCCAAACAAAAATTAAGGAAATAAGTTTTGCTGGGATTTTTTTGTTTGTTGGTTTGGTTTTAAATTAGGGAAAATTCTAGGATTCTATGAACATTGTCTTTTCAAAGAAGCATTCAGACAAGAAATTCAGAGCTGGGAAAATAGGTAACTTGAAATATGAGCATTTCTTAATTAAGTGGGATCTTCAGCTACTGAAAGAATTATATTCTAAAACTGATTTTGCAGCTGAGATGTCATTTTTTTTGTTCCACAATGCTACCTAGTAGGAAAAAAAAAAAAAAAAGGAAAAAAAAAAA
>VXAU01002359.1:0-16760 GCA_013399695.1 Formicarius rufipectus | reverse complement strand
GAAGTTGTGAAAGAGGATGTAGTCACAAAATCTTCTCTAGAAAATGCCCAGTAGTAAAAATTGCAGTTCAAATCCTGCAAAAATTTAGCCTTACTCCATCTGCATAGCTTCAGTGGAAGTAGTCACAGTGCGCACAGTTCATACTGGTATTTGAAAATCTCTGACTCTACCCTATATATCCCATCACTGGGAATTAGATGTTAAGGAATTAAAAATTAATCCAGAAACTTAGGTCATAAAAAAGAAAGTATTTAGAAATGCAGTTCTTTTACTGCAAAAGGAGGAAAATTCTTGTGAATTGGCCAACCCTCTAGTTTCAGTTGCGTTTAAAAGAACTTCATTTAATTAAACTTAGGTAAGAAATTATGTAGTCTGACAGCACAATTCTATTGAAGGGGATGGGTAATACAACAAGCCAGGACTGTAAAGTGCTGTCAGACTCCCATTTTAATGATCCCATCCTCTCCGTCTTGTCTTAATACTGAGTTACTTCTTAGCTTAAGCTCACATATCCATTCAGACAGTCTCTGATGAGGTGTTGAATCACAATTCACGTGGCCAGCACCTTCATCAGTGCTTTTTTCCTAACCTCCCTGAGTAAGATAAACAGCTCAGTAATGCAGAGTACTACCACTGCTTCCTTGTAGTTTTGGGGGAAAAATATATTGCAATTGTCTCAAAGTCAAAATTCTTTCTTTATTAAAATACAACTTGAATTACAACGAATATAAATATAAATTGAATATTCTTTGAATAAAAAAGTTTCTCAGATAATCCTGCAGCATTTTCAGGCAATGTCACAATACTTTGCAACTAAAATACCAAACTCTAGTGAATGTATTTACATACATGTGCAATTACCTCCGTAATCTCATTAATATTGCATGTGCAGATATCTAAGTATGAAAACTGATTAACCTGGCTAAATTCCACATTTGGATATGTCTTCTGAAGCTTAATAGTAATAATTTTATGTAGTTGCATTTAGTGTTGATTGAAGCATCCAAGATTCAGCCATCCATTAACACATTAACATATGAAACTTCAGATGGAATAAAAACCACTATCATTTCAGTCCATTAAATTCTGTATTTGATAATTAAAAAATTAATCTTTTATTTATTCCTTTGCTACAAACATTCAAAATAACTGAAGGAAACAGTACTCTTAAAGGTGAAGATGAACATCACACGTCTGTAAACCTTTGTTACCTTCATCCGTTTTCAACTGTTTTAAAAGAGAGAGTAATGATAAAAGATGGATAGAAAAGAAGTTGCTCCCTTTTCTGTTCTGGCGCTAGACTCCAGTTTAGCAAACCAAACTAATTTATTTGTTCTGCTGTGTGACTTCTCCACTTGCTCATCAATATGTCTGTTACTCACTATTTAAAAGGTTTTTTTTAAAGAAAGATTAGCCTGGGCCAAGCAGTGTGTGAAAATTTTCATTCCATGAGAAGCAAAAAAACAGCAGTCATGAATAAAAAAATATATATTTTTGTAATGAAACTCTTTAACCTGAATTCCGTCTGCTAATAACATGTAGGAAAACAGTGAGTGAATACTTCTGTTGTCATGCCAGACTCTGTGGGTTGTTAATCTTAATTTGAATTTTGGTTCAGTTTTAAATGAGTGTAAGGAGTGTGAAATATTGGACTAGAACCATTTATATTGAAATAAAAACTCTGAAGCAGCCTTCATGCAAGGACATCTGCACATGGCTTTATTTGGCTAAATACTTGTATATATATATATTCATTCTGTTAGAACATTTTTTTTAACTTCTAGAGTAATTTTTTTTCTTCACAGTATATGGTCATTATTCTAGAATAACACAGAAACAGAATACATTACTTCTTAAAAAACACATGGATGTGCCATAGACAGTCAATATCAAGACAAAACTGTTTGGAGTTATTAAGCATATTTTACATTTCTGTCTTACTTGCCTATACTTTATGTGTGTTTTAAAAGAGAGGCTTTAAAAGAGTTGTACTTTCATGTTAAGAAAAAGTAAAGAAAATAAACTGCTTTAAGTGTAATGCCTTAGTATTGTAATTGTATGGAGGAACAGCATTAGTCAGTGTGGTATCAAATTTCTTACCTACTTAGTTTTTGATGCACACAAAATTATATCACATTCTTCAAGACACAATAAGAATAACAGTGCAGGTCACAAGCTGCCTAAGAAGTAAGTACTCTTTCCTAAGCAGTGTCCAAGGACAGCAAAAAACTGTGCTCCTACTCGGCATATTTTATTCTTTAGCCACATTATTTTCAAGAAATGTGGTGGTAACTCAGGAAATAATAATAAGATTAAAAAAATGCTATGAAGATAAAGGATTAGATTAAACTTTGCAGGGCTCTTTTAAAAGTGAAGTTTTGGAACAGCAGTTTCTTTTTTTTTTTTCCCCACTATGATCAATCAGACTGTTAAAATAAATTCACCAACCAACAAATACAATCTACAAATAGTATGGCTCTGCTGTAAAGTACATAAATATATGGAAGAAACCCTAATGTTTGATGCTGTGAGAGGAATCAGCATATACTTGTGCATGCAGCTCGATTTTGAGTGCCACTGAACAGCCCACTGAAACTTGCTACAATTTACATGAAAGAAAGTTACAGGTGTCCACCCACTACAGTGATCTGTGTCTTTGGCATGCTCCCGTTGTGCAGCAGTTACTGGAGAGCATCATCAGGCTAGACCAGACTGCTCATTAGGATTATGAGATAGCTCAGCCTTACAGTGAAGATGTCATTTGCTTGGGAGGATTCTACCTCAGCAGCTTGTTGCATTGTGTATGCCCTCATTAAGCTAAATTTTTATGGTAGGCAGCACAAAGCTAAAGGTGAATCTCAAGAAACTTCATAGTGTTGGGGAGCACATAACTTGAAAGCAAATAAAGTTGCTACTTCTTTTTCAAAAGAATCTCATTTCACCAGGACAAGAGTGTGTATGTTTGTTTAGTTTCTGGTTTCTAGCACAATGTGGCCCTGGGGAGTAAAACACAGCTGTGTTGCATGAGACCCTGAATGCAAGCTCAGCCCCGTAAGATTGTCCTTATTTTCCAGAGCTCCCACAGCATGGCCATATATAAATCTACCTCACAGCAACAGTTGTGCGTAAGGCAGGAACATACTGTCAGGGACATACAGACTTCTCCAGGCTGATGGTAAAACCTGGGAATGTGAGGACATAGCTCCGCAAGCAGACAATCAAAGGGTTCTGCAGGGAAACTCACCTGCACCCTGGCTTTGAGCTGGATCCTGTGAATGTCCCACTCCTGACCTCTCTCCTTGGTTCCAGGATTTGAAAGCAGGGGTCTTTCTTCCCATAACTGATTATGCTGACCTCTGCTCTTCCTTGCAGCCTGAGGACCATCCATATCTGCCTTTGTCTCTCTTATCTTGGCAGTCTCTGGTTCCTCATCCTCACCCTGTAACCCACCGACTGGAGTTTCCTGTTTTCCACCCCTGAGCACAGCGATCTCTGCCTTATCTCCCTGCTGGTTTCATTCTCAGCTCCATCTGTTCATTTGACATTTATGAACCTCATCAAGCTTTTGTTTTCAGATCCATCCAAATTTAAATACTTACCATTGTATTTGTGCTTGCTTGGTTCTCACATTTGTCACTGGGATAATAACTGTGCTGAATAACCTAAATCTGGTTCTAAATTTGGTTCTGACTTCAGCTTCTATCCTTTTCAAAAAGCCTGCTGTGCTTTCAAAGCCTCACAATGAGGCCCCCATGGCTAATATGGTCCCTTTTTTTTTTTTTTTTTTACTCTATGCCTTTCAAGCATTCTCCAGATGCATGGAACTTCTGATGTAAACATAGCAACTCATTCTACCTGTATTCTCTTCCACCCATAAAATGTATTTTTTGTTATCATCTGAGTTTGTCATACTCCCTCTTAGTTTCATGCATTTAGTGACTTCCACTCCTGTAAGAAGCAGTTTTTTACTATTCCAGGATAATTCTGCCATCTCTAAACTCAATAGGAAACCTTTCCTTCCCCCAGCCTTCCTTTTCAGCAGAGAGGAAATATTTGGAGAGAACACATCTTTTAAAAGTATATTTTTAAAAAAGTATCCTCCTCACTAATGTTTACATCTCTTGAATGCTTTATTCTCACCTGAAAATATCTCATTCCTCCATAATTTTTGCTGCAGTGAAATGTCACAGAGATAAAAGCAGGAAGGAAATGTAACTATCTTAATTTATCTTTATTTTTATCTCAGCTAAATCTGACAAATCCTTCAGTTATTAGATCGGCTCAATTCCAAGAATGCCACCTGCACAGGATACTATGAGAAATACTCTGCAATCAGAATGCTCAGGAGATGGAAGTTAAAGAAAAAAATACTCCATGTCCAACCTCCCAACAAACAAAACCTCAAAAACAAAAATTTTTGAATATGCAAAATGCAGAGTAACATCTTTTTAAATAATTTAAAATTTCTCACTCTCTAGTCACCATACTGACACCTACAGAAGATCCATACCTCACTGTTGTTTAAATCCATGTATTGTTTGGGTTTTTTGGAATCTTATCCTGGTATCATAGATTAGAGTCTCTGATGACATGCAGGTATCCTTCTGACTAAAAAAGCTACCAACCTTTCTTTTAATTTCTAGCCTTAATGTATTTGGATTCCTTTATTCCCCATCAACACCTGCTTTTTTCTCGTCCAAATGATTCTCTAGATGTACACTTTTCCTTCCCAAATACCTAGTAATAGTTCAGATAGATTTAGTGGATTTTTTTACCTTAATCCAAGCTATTTTAGTTCTATTATCAGCTTCACTTCTCATCACTGAATTTTGTTCGAGGTATTTATCTTTCATTACTTTTAGGATTGTTTAATAATCTTCAACAAATAAATCATAACTCCTCTCTTTAATGATTTCTCAACATGCTATCAAAAACTTTTTGTTTTTAAACATGTGTTTCTCCTTGTCTCATATTTTGCAGCTTAGTCCATAAAGCCATAAAAACACAGCCAAAGAATTTTTTCATCTTTCAAAATCAATGGTAATCATTTTGCCAGATCTTAGAATAAGATGATGATTGTAGCAGGTATTGCTGCACAAGGGCAAAACCCTGGCCCATTTTACAAAGTCAAAGGAACCATAAAACTGTCTAACATTAATTAACAAGGGTATCTTTGTGAAATGAAATATGATGAAGAACCACAAGAGTAAACAGAGGCAATGCCATAGCTCTAAACTTGTTATTTCATGACCAACATGTGATCAATTGGCAACACCCGTACTAGTAGTACAGCTGTCTCAGAACTGGTATTTCCAGGATATAACATGGGGCAGCAGGATAGATTTATGCAATTAAAATGCAAATACCTATGCTGACTTTAAAGACCAGATGTGCTTCAGTTAAACAAGCCCTGGGGTTTGCTTAAAACTAGCACCTGCTTCCCAGTCACCTGGATTTCTGCATGTAGAGTAAATTTTAGGTTTTGAATGTCTTTGTTTCTTTTTACAGAGGAAATGCCTATGTTTAGGTATACTCCTCTGCAAGTAAGACCAATTACCTTTTCTGCAAGGTATGTTTCAAATTTCGTTCCCACCCTTCAGCTTTCTTCTAATGTTTGCTCCTAGATGTTGTAAAATAGCCAAGAGCTAAGAGCTGCCTGCCCACTGTGCTGTCCCTGAGTGTTTAGTTCTTCTGATACTTTTAGCTACAGTGAACAGCAGCAAAATTGAAAGCAAACTTCTAATGAGTCAGCATTACCAATTAAACTGCAGCACCCCTTAGGCCATGGCAAAAAAAAAAGGCAAATTTTGTCAGTAGCTCTACTCTAGTTTCTCTTGGCCTCTTGTTGACATGTTCACAGGCTCTGCCTGGCAACTCCCTGGTTTATAACAACAAGGATTTAACTTTAGGAGTGAACACATATGCATCTTTTGACTAGAGACTCCCTCATACCATCTGTTATATACCAGCTGTACTGAACCAGTATGCACCAAAAAACCTCACACATTTTGAGACTTGCTGGTAAGACAAAGCCAATAACTGCCTCCTGGTGAGCAGATTCATAATTAGAGGGATATGACTGTCCACAGATCTGCATAGTGAGTGAATAGCATGGCTCAGTTGTTCAACTTAATAAATCTCAGAGTCTGCATCCATACCGTACCTAACAATATATTTATTATGTCTGGCAGGTAAGAAATGAGCTAGATGATATCTCAGTCAGCATCTTTTTCAGATATTGGAAGAAATTAATTCACTATAAATGACTACCTGCCTTATTTCCTCTCAGCTTTAGTCAATGACACCTGATACAGATAACAGTTATGAAAACATCTGCTTTTGTACTCAAGTACCTCAGCTAGGTTAGAAGCTGCTTTATTTTAGGGTGTTTTTTATGCTTGGTGGGTTCTATGAAAAAGGAGTAGAATATAAAAAAAATACTCTCTCTTTTTTTTTTTTTTTCCTAATAGTGTTACCTGCTCAGTGCTAAGCTCTGAAATATGCGAGCATCACATGTTACCTGGCCCAGCAAGTGAACTAATACAACAGCACAGAAATACTCTACATCAGCGAATGAGCATTCAGCACTGTTCAAGCCCTATATAGTGGCAGTGGAGTAACTGGAAAATGAAGCTATAGCTGTATTTAGTAAGGCTGAGTGAATTATGACATGGAAGAAACTTGCTAAGGACTTTCAAAGTGATGAGAAAAGCAAAAGCAGCCTTTACTTACAGCAGAATGAGCAACCAGCTCCTCAAGTATCTCCAATTCCCTAAGGTATTGTAACTATATAGGTCTTCATCAGAGCTTTCACACTACCTTATTTTGTATTCTAACTCCTCTTTTGATTGCTCTGCTCAAACAAAAACCCCTATGTTAAAACATAGTCTAGAATCAAATCACTTCTGAACCTGCAGAAACTGTTTTATCTCCAAGGCAGCAAAAGAGGAGGAGCTATTCATGACTATTTTGGTATGGGTGCCTGTGGAGAGAAGAGATACGATGATTTGCCTGGAGGACTGGAAGACTTAGCATCAGGTAAGTTTAAGATACCCAGAGAATGAAGAATGGGAAATGAAATGTTCAGAATTTGTTAGACTGGTCTTTTGTAGTGTCTGATGGAGCTTATGGGCAAGCAGGTAAATACGCAAAGTTTTTCTGCTTGAAGGAGGCAGAAGGGAGTTTACTCCAGCCCCTCATATAAAGATCCCTTATAGCTATGAAAAAGCTATGATTCTCAGCCTACAGCATTTTTAGAAGGCCTAAGGTCACAGCTATTGGACTTACGGACAAGTTTTTACCCATTTGGTCATTATTAGCAATTAACTTATCCACCTCAGTAACACTTAGTGAATTGCAGTTCTTTCTCTAGTATGTACAATACACAAACATGTACATATGGTATACTCATACACTTATAAATACCTAATCACACAGACACACATGTATAAGAAAAAATGTGGAACTAATAATGAGTTCAATTTGGCTATCTTAATGAGGTTCTCTGGTGTGAGCTTGGTGAACTTCATAAACACAGTATACATCAAAGGAACAAGGACACATTTTGTTGTTTTTTCGATAGTGTAAATCACAGAAATATGGCTGAAATAATCCTTTATTCTATTAACATAAGAGCCCCTCTTGTGTGTGCTGTTATCTAAAACTGTGACTGGTGGCCACTGTTCATTTGGATTAATTGCCCCAAATTGTTCTGTTTTGTTTTGTGATCTCCAGTTCACCATTTTAGGGAAAAGGTGCTCAGGGATTCAGTGAAGGGATTCAGGTTCTCCTTTACCAAGGAAGCATCAGAATAAGCAGATAGAGAGTTGCCTCTGCGTTAGCACAGAGGGGGGACAAACCAGGTATGAGGCAAGCTCTTCCAGGATTCTACCTGCCCCTTTTTCCAAGACATTTTTCTTCAGCAGCACCCTATTGCTCCTGAGAACACGGTGCAGCTTGGAATGCAGGAACAATATACATGCTTTCCTGTGGGCAAGGCACTGCTCAACACAAGCACTGTACTATACCCTGTCCCACATCCCCATGGAGCAGAGGCATAGAAAAGGAGTAGGGGAAACAGATGAAGAAAAAATTCAGAGATGGAGTTTAGCTCCAGTACTATGGAAAAGGAGGAAACAACCATGTGAAATTCTTTAGTTCCAGGAAGCAAAATAATTCCAGAGATGAAAGTAGGATCCAGGTCTGCAGATTTGTATGAGTACATAGAAGTTATCCAGTGAAGACCAGGTTTTTCAAGATGTTTAGATGGCCATAGATGCAGAGAGGCATGTAGGTCCAGATCCTCAGAAATATTTAGGCATCTATCTCTGGTAAAATGAAAGAATCTTAAGTGAAAGTCAGCATATAATTAATTTCTGTGGGTTTGGCCCTTGTGAGTTTTTGAGAGGTTTAAGGCCCTTACCAGATTCCTCAGCTACCTGGATACCTTTGCAGATCTGCCCTCACATGTCTGACTAAAAATGTAAACCACAATCAACACTGTTATTTCACTTCCTCTAACCTGCATCAACAAGTCTTTTCTTGACAATTTAAGCCCAAAACTTGCATGACTGTAACATAAATCCTGACTGAATTGCTAGTAAGCTGGTCCTTTTTAACCTCCAGATTTTAAGTTGGTTCTTATATGAAAGGTACTGGCAGTGGTCCATAGTTTTTGCTTCTGAATCTCATTCCCCACAGTAATATTCCTTCAGCTTTTATTTTTGCCTACAGTATTCTGGCCAGGAGTAGATAATCTTGCTTTATTTTTTTGAAATTAACCATTAATTGCATTTTTTCTAAAGGCAACAAATATACATGAAACATACTCAGACATCTGGGTCTACCAGCAAGAAGCAAGTGTTCCCTTATGATCACATGTCATTGACACAGATCCATCTTACATCACGTATCCTCACATTCTGCGTGTCCTTCAGTGTACATGAACAGTCCGGGGCCATTTTCTCCTTGATGTCAGAGCTATGCACAGAACCCTTACCTACCTAGCTCTTGCTGTGCTTATTTGGCTTCCAAAATAACTTCAGCTCACCATTCCTCTGTCATTATATTCTATGATTCACTTTGATTTATCTTATCCTTTTTTAGCCATTGCAAAAATGGGCATTTTGACAGCCCTGAAAATCATCTCTTCAGTAATCATCTGTTCACCATAACAAGGATAGGCAGCACTGCAAGTTTTCCCAACCCTGCTCTGATAGCATGCCCCAACTCCACAAGAGAAACCTCTCTCAGCTGTAAAAGCCTTTTTCTTTACTCAGATCATTTGGGTTTTGCATTCCTCTGTAAGGCAGCCTGTAAGCACAGACTGGTTAATGATGTCTGCAGCGGGACCTATCTTGACAGAAACTTGACAGAGACTACCATCCCATTTTGTAGAAGACAACATCAGCTGGCAATATAATTTTTTGTCACAACTGCCTTTAAGTTGGATTTGAACCAAAGATCTACAGATGAAAGACAAAATTTTCACCTTTTGTGACATTCTTCTTACCTTTTTCTGCTTTTCACTACGTATTTTTTAAAATTTGCTCCTTTTTTCATTCCTCTTCCAAGCTTTTGTTCATGCTGCTTGCATCAGAACTAGGTTCCTCTACAGACCACAAGCCATGTGTTCCAGGATCTCTGCTACACCTCTTGAGTCTTCTCTGTTCTTGATATCTGCATAATTTCCTTAGACCAAAATTGCTCCCTGTATTTTATGTCCTTTTTCTACCCTCTCTTAGTATAAAAATCTCACAATGCCAGTGGTTTGGGTGTTATTTTCTGAGTCTCTTTGACAATGCTAATAAACTTCCTGGTCATGGGGAGGGTCAGATTATATTTCTTCTTGTCCTAATTGAAATATGTGCCATAAAATTAAATTAAATAAATATTGCCTCTGTCATCAATACATTATTTTAGTGGCACACTTAGCTATACTGAAATATGATTTAACAGCAAGGCACTTATACATCCAACCTTATTATAATAAATTGATACTCATCTTAATGGTGTGACATTGAGTCCTTTAGACAGGGTCCTCTCCTTTGTGGTTTTTTATAAACTCCTCAAAAAACAAGAAATACCTTCCTAAATTTGCTAGCTTTATTTTTTTTTTCTGTATGTACTAAAAATACTATCAGACAAGATTATTTTGACCACTTTTAGTCAACACCTCATTCCAAACTGAGCGAACCACTCATATTCACGGTTTTTCTCTACTAGTNAACAAAACCAAACAAAACCAAAAATTCGGCAATCTATTTCAACCCATTAGAATTTACTCTTACCCAGCTATAGCTTGGCATGTTAAGCATGTACACATGAGTCCTGAACTCTGTTGATCACTGTGACCTATTAAAAATTATTAAAACCAATCAATGTGATGGAGTGTTGAAGAGCTGTGAGCAATTGAAAGACAAAGTCTGTAACATCTGGCTGAACATGCTGTCCTTCTGGTGGAGGTAATTGATGGTTTATTTTCATTTCTTCAGTGAACTGCCATGATGTAACCTTTCTGACCTCTCATTTATGGAACTTGTGGCAATTCAAATCATCATCTGGCTTCATAAATGTTCCCACAGGTAACAACACAAAGCAATTCAACAAGAATTTATTGAGGGATTTTGATTAAGTCCTGAAGATGTTAATGGACTGACCTTCGCAAGGTTTTAGTAGGAAAGCAAAATTTCCTGAACCCTAAGGCTTCTAATATTTTCCAAAAAATGTGATCACATAAAAAACTTAGTCCCTGAAGCTTGAGCATTATTCACTTCCAGACAATGAATTATTTTTATGCATGATGCCAGGTTAATACAAGCACTTTTGCTGTTATTTTCCTTTATAGTTTTTTGCTTCCATTCTTTGAGATTTTATCTTGAGGTTTATGTAGACTGTGTGTAGGTACTGCAACTGTTATGGCAATCATGTTTAGTAATTTCTTTTTACAGTGCTACACATAAGCTGCAAATAAAAGACATTAATACATAAAAAAGTAAAAATTATTGTCTGGAAATTATTATTGTTGTTGTTATTATTATGATTATAATTATAATTATTTTACCTTTAAAATACAAAGAATTTACTCATTGTTATAGGCTTGCACTAAGATTTGGTTTGTCAGGAGACAGACTGTTTCATATCAAAGTTAAATGGTATTATGAAAGGATAGAGAGCAGTTTTTCAATATTATATCTTCAAAGATACCAAAATGCTGTACAGGAAATATGTCTTAAAATATAGTGGTTTATTTTTTTCATAGGTGTAGTACAGTTTTGTCCTTATCTTGCTTGCTTTCTTTCCATCTAATAGCTGAGACTTATATAATCTTAAATCATTTCCAATATGTTAATATACTGCATTGATCTACCATTCATCTGATTGTTGAGAGGAGGGCCTTAATGGTTTCCATTAGTCCATTTTCTAATTTCCTTGTATTCTGACAATAATAAATCTTTGTTTTATCCATTTGCAAGGTGCAGTCAGTTCCAGCAGAATGGGCTGCATTGCTGATGATTGAGAAGGATAAAAAAAAAGCAAGAAGCAATGACTATCTCTGTAGAAGAGAGAAGGGCAGGTTATTCTGTAGAATCCACTCATGAGAAAGGTAAAGATGCGAAGTTAGGCAAGGAAACTCAAGCTATATTATGTGACTGGAAATCTGAGGGCCAAAATTAGTCTCTGAGGTGGAAGGCAGTTTGAATCTAGGCCCACTCAGACTGGGGAGAGCAGCCATACACCTGCCTGAAAACTAAATCCCAAAGAGCATAACTGTGACTCCTTGTATAGATACATTCCCAATCCATCCCCTTGTGGTTTGCTTGAACTGTCTTATTCTCTGAGTAAAATTAAAGTTTAACATTTTGTGCAGTTTCAAAATATAGTCTAAAGAGGAAGAGTGAGCATGAGGTCGAGTTGAACTAAACGTACTAGGATGGTGTTGATTTGATAGACAGAAAGAATGAATGCTGCATGTATTTACAGATTGACACAGCGCCCATACCATTAAGAAATCTCCCTTGCATTTCGTTTGCTCCTCAGACTTGACCTAGGTGTCTTCACTCTATGGCTTTCCTCTCAAAACCATTGCAAAATCATTCCATGTCATTGTTCATAAGTCTTCATTTTCATTCTGGAACTTCAACATCCTGAAAAAGCATTATGCTTTAGAGTACAGAGTAAAAAATTTGAAATGTTCTATGAAGGAAAACATCTAGGCAGAAGAGCAATTTTGAAACAACACCAGTTTTTTCCTGGAAGAAAATGGTGCTGTCAGACTGGGTGAAAAAGTCCTTTGCTCAACTATGACTTTCTCCATCCTTCCACTCTGAGAAGAACTAGATACCCAGGAGCCCACAGAGGCACCAAGTGGTCCCTCAATGGTGACTGATAGATGTTCTGACTTCACAAGAGATAAGACATGCAGGAGTCTCCACGCCCAGGCTTCCACCTTGCAGCAAGACTACTACAGGCCTAAGCAGCCTAATTCTTCACCTCATTGCCTTTTCTCAGAAGCAACTTGCAATACAGACATTTTGACAGAAGCTCGTTTTCACTAACGGTGCATTTATTACATTGAGATCTGTTCAGAAATTGAGGGGGAAGGGCAGACAGGGGGGACAAATAAATTTGTATCTTTCCTCATTGTGATGAGATTTTCATGTGACCACTGCATATTTAAATAACTGAATTTTATATAGCTATATTCTGTGAATATAGAAAACTGTAAGACTAATGTAGACAGGGTAGGAATGAGGCTCATGCATAATGCAGAACTCTGTTGCTACCCCGTAAGGGGTCAGGAATATGTCTACTTTCTACAGGCAGTTCAGAGAAAAGAATTGCATTCTGTAGTGTGAAAAAAAAAAAAAATAGTAGCTATTGAAACACCATAGCTGTTCTGTGTACCAGACTTCTGCATTTTTAGAGAATCCTGCCTTGAAACAGAATTTATTAGATTGATCTGCTCTGTCTTTGAAAAGCAGATGCCACCTATGCTTCATGCTTTCCCATTGTAAAACCTGCAGCATCAATGAGCAAAGTACAGGTGAGTAGAAGAGCTTAGAGGTGGATGGACCCATCATTCCTCCTTGAGGAACAGACAGTAATAAAAGCTCTTAAGGTTGTTTTTCCTTGGCAAGATTTAAATTTTAAATTGCTAAAACACAGTTTCAATGGTCATGACTTGGCAAATCTTCCTTAAAAGTATTACATACTCACACGCACTGCTCACTTTGAACTTGGCCTGACATCATCAATTTCAAAGTTGGACATAAAATTCAGCATTTTGGAATTTATTGCTAAAGAAGAGAAGAAAAAGAAACATCACAGTCTTTAAAGAAGATGTTTATCTACATCACGGAGACAGCATGTACACATGCAAACCTGTGAGATAAAAAACAAGGGGAGGATAGGACAGGAATTCTAGAGGAAAACAAACAGTGTTAAATTCTGAACTTTTTGAAAGAATTATTTTAACCATAGCATTGTCAATCATGTTTTAACTAACAAGTTTCAAAATTGAATCTAGCTCTGAAGTCGTGAAAGAAACCCAGTCAAACAGTGCCAAGAAGTGGTTATGAACTTGAGCAAGTTTTACACCCGCACCTCCCCCATAAATACTTCAAGAAGTTTTTGACAGATTGTCAGACTCTAAAGACTACACCTCAGTGAAGAAGCCAGATGAGAAAGAGTAAGGAGCTAGAAGAGAAAGAGTAAGAAATTTATCTCCTAAGGGGAAAAAAAAAATAAAAAAGAAGATAAAACATTAAATATTTAGTAGCACACTGCTTCCAAGGCAGCCGACAAACTATGGACCACACCTAGTGTAATTTAAAAGCAGAGCTGTCCATGAGTTTAGCTGCTGAAGCAAACTGTAAGTGTAGCCGAGAGAGTTGCCATGGCATAAGAAACAAGTGCTGCATTTTATGAGGTGAACAGTTGTTTAAAAAGCTTTCATGAATCAATTTTAGCTTGATGTATGAATACCTATGCAGACCAACCACTGTGAACAATGAAGCACCCTGCAAGCACATGGAATCTTCTTGGGAAGAAGTCCTATCAAATGGAATGTGCAAGGTTTGGCTGGATGCTCCTAAACCAGCCTTTTCAATCTGATAGATAATTATGTCTTTTGCCAACTAATTCTGTGTGGTAGTGGCAGAATGATTACAGAAATTGTCTCTCCTAAATGCTGCAGTCAATATGTGGTGAAGAAGAAAGGAGAATTGTAATTCCAGGATAAAGGAGGAGAGTGGTGAGAGAGTTTGGGACACAATCTGGAGATGATCTCCTCTTTCTGCTAGGGGATGAGAAGAAATTTGCTCTTTTTCTCTGTTGTCAAAAATCTCCAGCTTGAAGAATGAAATGCAAAAAAAAAAAAAAAAAAATAATTATGATAATTGTTCACATTTAACTTAACCTTACTGAATTCTATGACATATTTTCCACAAACTCCTGCCATTTCTTTTGACTCTGAGTTGATTCATGGTGGCACTATATAGCAGGTTTTCTAGACCTAGTCTTGTAAGGGAAGAGGTTAAGATCCACTCTTGCAAGCTGGAAGGAGAGTGTGTAGCTCTGTAGGCAGATGATCTAATTGAGTTGTTGAAATCTGATCACATTGTAGATTAGATTGTTGTGGCAGACTCTCACTTTAAACAAGGTTTCTGTAGGAGGGACAAGGAATAGGTGACCAGTCCAGCCCAGTGACATCAACAAAAAAAAAATGGAGGAAGAGATGGAGGAGAAGGTGAGGTGGATGGAGGCAAATGAAAGGGGATACTGGTGAAGAACACAGTGACAAGATCCGAACCTAGCAAGTGAGGTGTTTCAAACAACAGTAACAATGTTGGCAACACCAACAAAACAGCAAGCAAGCTTCTTAACACCTGTGTTACTTTTGAAGTGCCAGAGCCTGGAAAAAGGACAAAAGATAGTGGCTTCCCCCTACATCTGTAGGACACAGCAGAAGAATAACTTTCTTCACACTGAACCTCCAAACCAAAAATTAATTTCATTAGTTCTAGAGAAATATGCCTGCCAGCCACGCTGGGCTGTGTAGCAGTTCTTTGGAGCAACATAATGGCAACATTTCGGTATTTTGTTACCCTGGGCAGCCTTGCAACACAGGCTCCAGGGAAGCTGGACCACACACCTGGCTTCCTAGTGTGTCATGATCTAGTGCAGAAGGGAAAAGGTTGCTACAAAACCATCCCAGCATTCAAGCTTTGCCAAAGGCAGGGAGATAACTCTGACTCTCCTAAGTACTAGTGTTGACTACAGAAGGTACTCTGATCTTAACCTACTGCATCAGACAATGCCTGTAAACCTAAAGCTTAAAACCAAAAGACTTACCATGTAACTACCCACTCACCTGATCATGACAGAGCTTTTTGTTTAAATCATATTTCATAAGCTTAGAGGGCAGATAGAATGTTTTGCTTGTAATAGTCAAGAGAGAATGTTTTCCTTGTAATATTCAAAATTAAAAGTTCAATTTATAATACACAGAACAAAGAGCCAGTAAAACATGGGCAATAGTGCAGTCTACAGTTGTGAGTAAAGAAACAACTTTGGGAAGCTCTGATAGGTTACTTGACATTGTAAAGTACTGTTAGTTTTTGAGCTACATCTCTGCACAGCAAGCATGACGAACAGAACAATAAAGCTGAGGGTGGATTGGAGTGACCATGGGGACCGGCTCCTCACAGCCTCTGGCCCAGACTGGTGCTGGAAAACCCCTGTGCTGGGGAGGGTACAGATCACAGGTGAGTCCTTTCAGGCTGGGTGGTGAAGAGAGAAGCTACTTTATTCAGTCTAACAAGGAGTTATATACTCCCCAGGGGGTGGGGGTGGCTCGGGAACCCAGTTAGCCAATGGGGGAAGGGAAGGTTCCCAGACAGGCAGGTCCCCAGGGATGAGGAGGTAGGACAGGGGATACACCCATGGAGATACAAGGGGTGGGGCTGGCTGGGCAGTCCAGCTCAGGTAACAGTTTCACTTGGTGGGGTTACGTATTAAAGGGAACCTGTACAAATAACGCAATTTCTAAAAGGCCTCTAATTTAGCAAACTCCTGGCGTCTGTTGTCCTGGTCTTCTTCCTTCATCTGTTTCTTCCAATCTTCATAGCTTGAGTGATCTCCCACATTGGAGCAAAGTTGGTTAAATGCCAGTGGACTTGAATGGGAAGTCTCAGATTCCTTGTTCAGCTCAGTAGAAAATCCTACAAGCCACCCTGTGCCCACAGAACAGCGGAAGGCTATGTAGATAAGTCTCAGCCTGCCCTTGCAATGCTTGTTGTTTACCCACCTGTAGCTATTAAGTTGCTCTGATTTTATTTAAACAACTATGGAGCTCCTTTTAGAGCCATATATTGATTTCAGTGTATTCTTTGTGCTATAGTGAAAGTCAAGATCAACACCTAAAATTTCAGTGCCTGGAAATAGACTTACAGCAACTAAACCAAAATTAATTATGTAAACATGTAAAATTATGTAATTATAAGTGCTTCAGATTATGTGGGGTTTATTCCATGTATAGCTACTCTTTGTTTCAATGTCTTTCCATGCCTCAGTTTGTCTTTCCCTCTTTGTTGTAATAATATTTGTTCATGTCACTTTGCAGGCAAGTTGCAAACCTTATTGCACATTACTTTACCTACTATAATACAATTTAAAAGATTCCAATGTGGGTGGTATTTGAAGAACTACTAAATCAGAAAAAAAATTTAACATTCAGTCTTGTCTAAGTTTAGAGAGCT